>MU223593.1:3588325-3603383 GCA_018584345.1 Thuja plicata
TGATTCCTCAGTACTTTGAAACATTTACAATCTCAAACCCAAATATTTAACTGGGCTCTGATACCAATCTGATGGGGAGGTCACCTTACTCTTTGAAATTCCTATTCTCTCCTAGGAATCTCACCAGAAATCCTATTCAATTCAGGACTCTCTAGACTCACTTTGAGCCTCTTAGGGCTGCTCTCAGACCCTAACTAGAAGGACTATCTTATTCCCTCTCTCCTAGGTTTCCTACCCACCAAAGTGTTTCACTCATCATCTCATCTTACTCTCCATGACTGAATCAGATCAGTCATGCACCCTTCTCACTCTATCTCCTTTCTTTACAAGTTCCCTAGCCGGACCATCTAGCTCGCCTAGGACTTGTTTCCAACTCTGACTAGTCTCTCCTCAGTTCCAAACACAAACACAAAACAAGAATATAAATACATGATGGGTACCTTTTGACAGTCACATCCCATAAGCCAGATCATGAGAGTCAAAAGGTATCCATTAAACTGAAATGAACTCAGAATACTACTCTATTGAAGTTTGTACAAAATAGAAAATATACAGAACACACAGAACACTCTTCTTTATTGAAAACTGCAAATTACAATGTAATCTCAAATCTACTGTGCTAGCCTATTCAAAATCTGAGTTCTTCAACAACCAACCCCAAAGGTTTCTCTCTTTCTCTTTTTATCCTCGGCCTCTTCTTGTCTGTAACCATTTTTAGGTTACTTATCTACCTGAGGAATCTCAATTGCCTCGGCTCTTCATCTTCCCTCTGTAACTGTCACCTCCATCTCTCTTTGCATGGTCGACGACATGGATGACGTTCTCCTCTGTGGCATTCTCTTTATCATTTTATGACTTTTCAACTCTTTCTCCTTCTGACACGTCATTATGTTTGATCATTTGACTGTCTCTGTTCTTTATCGCATAGTCACGGATGAAATTTACATTTTATGTCTTAGTCTGCGACTGAGCGACTACCTGCTCGTCGCACTCTCGCTATGCCTTTTCCTGACTTGTCTTTTCCTCAGTGACTGAGCGATGAGCTCAAGTCGCGCACTCGCTATGTCTTTTCCTGAATTGACTTTTATCTCGCGACTGAGCGATGGGCTCAAGTCACGCACTCGCTATGTCTTTTCACGAGCTATTAATTACTCTGCGAGTCTGCGACACACATTAGTCGTGCACTCGCTGCACTTTTTGACAAGCTGGACATTCATTAGCGACTCTACGATACAGTTAGTCGCGCACTCGCCATACTTCTACCCGAGCTGTTGATTCCTTAGCGAGTCTGCGATGCATGTCAGTCGCGCACTCGCTACTCATTTTGACGAGCTGATCATGTCTTGGCGACTGAGCGATGAGCTCAAGTCGCGCTGTCGCAGTGCTTTCATCCGAGCTTCCTGTTGCTCTGTGATTGAATGACGAGCTCAAGTCGCGCATTCATGATGCTTTCATCCGAGCTGCCTTTTTCGCTGCGACTGAGCGACGAGCTCCAGTCGCGCATTCGCGATGCTTTCATTCGAGATGCCTTTTGCTCTGCGACTGAGCGACGAGCTCCAGTCGTGCATTCACGATGCTTTTCACTTAACTACCATTTCAACCGCGATCTCACGATGCACAAGGTGTCACTCACTCGCGCATCCTGCTTAGCTATTTGTCTTCAGCAACTGAGCGACTAGTTACTCGTCGCGCTGTCGCACCGATTTCTCATTAACTGTGAATTGACTCGCGAGTTTGCGATGAGCTCATCGTCGCGTTGTCACACACTGTCTCTTCTTCTATCCATCAGCGACTAAGTGACTAGTTACTCGTCGCACACTCACTCATTAATAAACCTAGCTCATGACTAGCTCGCGAGTGTGCGATGCATGATTTTTCTGCTCTCCACTGCTCTGCGACTTAGCGAATAAATGAAGAACTGTTTAGGATTGATGACAAGGATTGAAAACCAACTGTGATCTACTCCTTTTGATCACTCCACAAAATTTTCTAGGGTTTGGAGCTAAACCCTACGGTGCTCTGCACCAGTTGTATTGGACATCAGGATAGATTTCATTGAGGACGTCTTTCACCTCCACAAAGGCATAGACAAGTTCTATGAATTTTATATTGAAAAGGGGACCAAGTGGTTTGGAAATAGGGAGAAAACCGTAAATGAGATGATGAATAAGGAATACCTCAAGCAACCACTTCCCAAGAACAAATTGGACAAGATAGACCTCTGGAGAGGTTATATGAGAGATGATATCCAGGAAGCTATAACAATGATAAGCAGGGTGTATGGGTTACCAAAGTCCACCCAACTTGAGCACTGGATGATCCTGCTGATAGAGAGGATCAAAGAATGAAAGGAAAGATTCGACTGGGGCACTATTATTAGTGACAATCTGGATGAGCAGTTGACAACAGTGAAGCATAACCCCAAATTCTACATGAGCACTTACATAATGTACCTACTAGCTGCACAGGCAGATTATCCTGACCTCAGCAAGAGGGGAAGTCTGAATGATCCAAATGCATGGCCCCATCTTGTGTACCCATAGTTAGTATAAGGGGAAAACATGCCAGAGGATTCCCCTGATTATAGAATAGTCAACGACACCTTCATATTTGCATTCATCCAATCTATTGATGGTGACTTTGCTAAAAGAATGTCAGAAGAAGCTACTGCTAAGGTAAGGGCCATTGGGGCCTATTTCATCCAGTTTAGGAAATTCACATACATTTGGATAGCTAGGTCAACCATACAACCAAAGAAGCTATTCAGGTATCCATCTGACTGGATAATCATACTGGAGATGGCCAAGCAGCTCGCAGATGCATACAAGCACATCAAGAATAAGAAGAAGCACCGTTGGGACTTTCCCATCTCTTTAGGACCCTATACACTGTAGGACATGAAGGTTTGAAAATCCCTTGCTTTTGAATGGGATGATTGTCCCTTAAAGCTTTACAAGATAGTATGAGCCCTCTTTGATCCTATATGTACTTATAGCCATATCATCAGCAGATTCTACATACATGAGCCACATCTGGAGGATCATTGGATAAGCTGTATAGATGACCATGAGGTCAGAATCTGAGATAACTACAGAATGAACCTAGCTCTGGAAAAAGAGGTGTTGAAGGTTCCTATTTCCTTGAAGATATGGGAATGTGATTCAGAGGAAGTCTTAGAAGACATTTACACACAAGATAAGGTGTATGACCATCCAATCATGAACACTGAGGTAGACAAAGATGAAAATGATGACATAGACTTTAGGGAAAGGCACATGATAAAAACCACTATATCTTGGATCAAAAAGCCACACTAGATGAGTCCGATCCTGGTGAAAACATTAATGGAGCCCTCCAAGAAAGTAGAGAAATAATGAGGAGAGAAGTCAATAGCTCCTAAATATAAGAAGGCTCCCCCTCAGAAGCCAAGAACGGTGTATGGTCATGAACGACCAGTTGAATATGGTTCCAATCTTAGGCATAATAAAACTAGAATGATAGGATAGATTGACCCACCAGCAGGATTGTCACAACCCCAATCAGGAGAGGGCCCATCCACCTCTGGCCAATCTCCCCCCCACCACTAAGGACAAAACCTATAATAGGAAGAAGAGTTCTGAATCTTTGCAGTTAGAAACTGTACAAGAAGAGCCCGAGGAAGAGGACAAAAGTGAGCCCTTAGATTGAAGGACCAGGTTGCAGAAGAGGAGAGAAAAGGAGACTACTAAGAAACATAGAGAGGATCCCAAAGAATAGGATGATCCTGTAGATCCATTAGGACTGGATGAATTTATGCTCTCTGATTTTGAAGGACTTGAAGGCTTTTCAGATCAGGGCCAAGATACACACATTGGGGGGGCCACTACTCATACAACCCCAGGTAGCCCTCACTCCACCACCACTCATAATACCATAGGTAGCCCTTACTCCTCCACCAGTCCAGTTCACCAATCCTCCGATGAATGTTCCTACTCCACTAGTAAGCTCCGATTCTACTCCAGGGCTTAAAAACCAAGACAGTGGGGTACTAACTCAGAGTTTAGCAATAGATAGTGTAGCTGGAGGGAGTTATGTTTTCACCCCACCACCTCATATACTTACCCCACCAGTTTCCCTACCAACTCCAACACCTCCTTCTGCACCAAATCTGCCTCCTTCTACTACCACCATCTCCTCATCTCCCACTACAGTCATGCCAACAATTATTCCACCAACATAAATCCCTTCACTAGGCTCTACTCAAACCACCAAAGAAACAACAGGCACGGAAGACACATCACTTTTTCAGACCTCACTAGAGGCCATGACCGGTCTCAGGACAGAAGTGGTAATTAATTCATTAGCTGATGAAGGCCCAGAGAAGGAAGGGGAAAAGGAGGTCAGTGGGAAAGATAAGGAAGACAAATAAATACAAAAGGATACAAAAGGGGATAGAATGGAAGAAGGAGAAGATGGACAAGGAAAAGGGCTAGAGAAAGAATCAGAATAGGGAATAACTCTAGGGAAACAAGGCTTGACCTCAACTCTCCATGTGGCACCATATTAGCCAGTAACTGCCTCTGGTAAACCTACTTGGTTTACCAAGGAGATACAACCTTGGAAAAGAACCTATAGAAGTGAACTAGATGGAGAAGATACAAATATAACTGCTGTGAAGCAAGCTTTCCACCATGCGGACATGAGTGTGCCTGCTAAAACCATGTCATATGTGACCCAAGACACTAAGGGTCGATGGAAAGCACAAACAACTATCCCACCCCTGAGCACTTCTCAAACCATAGGTTCATCAGGAGACTATACATTCAAGGAGGTAGACTTGGGGGAACCAACCAGAGAAGGGAGAAAGACATTAGCAGCTTTGGGACTCAAGCATGCTCTAGGGTTCATGAGTAAAGATGAGGAGACCATAAAGTCTTTAACAGACCAAAATGAGGCTCTAAAAAGGGTCATTCAAAAGATGGTGGGTCCCATTGACCCAAACTATTCAGAGGGTTCATTACAAGCCATGCTTGATAAAAGGGCCACACCAGATTTGCTGGTAGGTTTGACTCTGTCGTTCATCCAGGCAAGTGCCGATTGGAAAAATGACTTCAATAAATTTAGAGAGAAGGAATTTCCATTGATATTCAAGCCATACTGGACCATACTAGCTGAAGTTAATGTACTCATTTAACTTGGTAGAAAATGATGGAGGTATAGATTCATAGATAATTAAGTGGAAAGCAGCCCTCCAGGATTTGGAGATAATCCAAAAGCAATGCATCCAAATTTTGGTAAAAGTCTATGAAGGCGAAGAACTAGATAAGTTCAAGGGATGGACTAAACAAATGACCAAAATAATTAAGGTCTAAAAGAAGCACCAAACCCTTATAGCTGACAAGCGAGAAGAGGTGATAAGTTGGGTCGAAGAGATAGATACTTTCTTCACTTGGGTTGGCCTCAAATTCTATTGGGATGAAGATAAACAAATTCTATGCCCTTCCAAAGAGGTGGTCCAACAGTTCAAGGATGCTCTGGCTAGAATTGATACTAAGAAAGCCCTGCAACAACTATTCTACTTGAAAGATGAAATACAAAGAATGTCTCAGCATGAAGAAGAGATCAAGTTCTTCACTTCTGAATTAATTGCTTTCAAAAAGAAGCAAGAACGAAGGATCGGTAAGATAAGGAGAAAAGAGATCAATTTTGAGGAAGTTTAGGAGATAGTGCAGAGGCTTAGGGCATCTTACCCAGAGGTCTTTTCCAAGTAAAACTTCCATGGTCCAAATCACCAGATAGACCGGGCAATATTTTCACACTTGGTCAAATTTAATTAAAGCAGTATTTTTTGGCCTTTCAGCCTTTGACTTTTCTGCCTTTCTGCCCATACAGCAAAGAGTATTTTTTTGGCCTTTCGGCCTTCGAAGATTTTGGCCTTTCGGCCTCCTCAAATTTTTTCAGCCTTTCAGCCCACGACAAGTCTAGACTTTTGGACCTTCGAGTTTTAAGATTTTAAGGAGCACCTGGGAAATTTTGAAGACATTAAAGTTTCAGGGTAGAGGTCGGTGTCCAAAAAATTGGGTGTTTTCAGCGAGGTCACTTTTTTCAACACCAGTTCGACTCCAAATCAGATCAATGGACAACTTGAGTTTGTTTCAAAGGAACTACGGGTCACCTATCAGTTCCCACCATTAGAAATAGCCTAGGTGAAGAATCCAAGAAGCATCCACCAAGATCAAGAAGAAGACTCCCAGTTCACAGAAGGAATTCTCCTCCTTTCTCTCTCTCTTCTCTGGTGGATTTTTCCCTCTTTGCATGAGCAAATGGATTGTAAATGGGTTTAAGAATCCATGCAAGTTACATAGTATCAGTTAGCAGTAGTTTACCTTCAGCAAAGTTCTATTTTTAGTTCTATTTCTCTAGTTTAGACTCTTTGATGCCCTAACTCCAAAAATTAGAGTTGTGGATCAAAACTCTATATATTGTAATAAAAAAGCAATGTAAAGGGCCGAATTTTTAATACAATAAAAATCTACATCAGGTGCTTCATTCATGGTGTGTGAATTACTACTATCCATGTGAATTTATTGAATGTATGCTTGCATTATTCTTTATTTTCAGAGAGCCCTTTGTGTTATTGTGTTTCAAATTCATGCTACTTTTAGTTGGAGTTTTCTGCTATGTATCTACCTTGCTATGATGAATGTGTGGAGGAGATCATCTTTGGGCTTAATGATAAATCTATCTTGTGGGTGCACACATCTTGGTGGCTTCGTGATTTGATAGATTTTGAATATCTTGCACGAGTGAATATGTCTTCTCTCCAAATGCTTGCATCCGTAGAGTAGTGAATTGTGACTTGGTATGATTTATGCTTCGTGGGTTGTTCCAAATCTCTCCAGCATTTAATTCTCAAGGAAGGGTTTATGGCGGTTTATGTCCTTAGGATTTAACTTTCCTTGCAATTTGATTTACTTCTCGTTACCCTTCTCTCTTTAAAATGTTGTCATTAATTCTGAAAATTACCATCTTGAAAACACAAAATTGCATTTTATTTACAATACCCATATTTGTTCAAATTGAAAATACCAAAAAAAAAGAGAATTAACAATATTTTGTAGTTTTCTATCTTGAACGTACCAGCAAAGGCCTCCTTGTGAACAATCACATTTATCTTCAACTAATTAACCAATCAGGTTGTGACCCGAGCCCGGAGAACCTTGGGAATAACTTGGTTATTCTTTCAAGAGAGGAAATTGAATCTCGAGATCCTAGAAAGTTGGCTTGGTGAATTCTTTGGATCTACTTGATGAGCGCAGACAACAAGCATTCAATCATCTGAAGGTATACCAAGCACAAATGTCCAAAAGGGTACAATAAAAAGGTAAAGCAACACAAATTTAAAGTGGGGGATCTCGTTCTAAAGGAGAATCCTAAAAACCAGCCTAACACAGAGCAAAAAGGAAAATTTGAACCTAATTGGTTAGAACCTTATGTTATCATTGCTACTTTTAGGACTGGAGCTTATCAACTAGCTACAGCTGAGGGAGATGTTCTTCCAAATCCTATCAATACTCTACATTTGAAGCGGTTCTACGCTTGATGTTCGGATAGCAAAGCCTGTACAATGAAATAGTTCTTAGAAAATACCAAAAACATTCAAAAAATTGATCTGGAGGAAATCCAAAAATAGTGGAAAAAGTCCTAAAGAAAGGTATCTTTGATGAAAACCTGGCAAACAGGCACCTTGATACTACAAAAATATTCAAAAAAGCAAAAATAGAAAAAAAAATAGAAAAAGATAAAAGTGCCTTGATGAGAACCTGGTAAAATAGGCATCTTGATAGAAAAAAGAAAGAAAATATCTAACCAAGTGGTGAAAACCTGGCAATCAGGCATCACTTGTGTTCTGCACTCCATCTTTCAATCTAGTACTGATACTAAGCCTTCACAATTACACCTGTGCTAAAAATGCTAACTTCATTTCCTAAACAACTATCTTATCCTCGCTTGGGATTTGTCTACATTTCTATCTTAGGATCAAGTCATTCTACACTGGGGGCATCTTTTCCAGTCTGATAGGATTGCGTCTGCTAGGTTGTCATAGGTGGTTTGTCTCATGATATGATGCTTTCTGATACTTTCACTACCACTATCACTTTCACAACACAAGGGTACCACAAACATTGCACTAACATGAATGGTGTTCCAAGGACCTACATGGGATTGCAAATAGGTATAATGATGTACATAGACATGGAACACCTATTTTCTTGAATTTTGAATTTTTGATTGTTGAATCTCTACTGTGCTTAAAAAATGAATCAATAGTATTTCTCAATACTACTTAAACACAGTTTGATCCTGGTTTGATTATGACTCTTTTATGTTCTAATGATGTTTTACCTAGGGGAATCTAAGCAGTTATGAATTTTATTTGATTTATTCACAATTGATGTTGTTATTCCTTCCGAGTTACTCCATGATGTCTGTGCAAAGACAAAGAGTCGCAAGGACATAGGGCATAACATTTTGTTAGTTTTCAACGTATGGTGATTGTTCCAAATGATCCTATAAATTTCACCTAACTTGGATGTTTATGGTAAGAGCTACCACTATGGGTTGATAGCCGCATATATCTCAATCTTTGTTATGTGTAAACTACGGTGAGGTTGAGACAATTTCCTTGTCTGTTTTCTAACTCAGATTCTCGCTAAGGTTTACGAAGCATAATGTACCCAAGAATATGAATTTTGAAGGTCATTGCGGGTCTAATATCTTACCTTACACAGATTCTGACATAATAAAAGGAAGGTCACTAACTTGTCATCCTGGCTTCTATGCCTTGATGCCTAAGTCTATTTATGACATTTCATTAAAACATAGTATTCATAATTTCATAATATCAGTGAGTATTAGTGATGGTTTTACTATCTGGTGGTATCCATTCCAAAAAGTGCCCAATGATGATAAATATGTCCAATATCTACCAATTAGTGACAAGTCCTAAGAGTCTGCATGTAGCTGCATTTAGAGATTGCATGATGCATTTTTGAAAGGAATAAAAGTATAAGGATTTGAGCTCAAACTCCTTTCTATTCTTGATTCATCTGAAATCCAAGATATTTACATATCCATGATTCCCGACATCTTTGATCAATTGCGATTGAAACCAAACTCACCTTTTAAAAATGTGATCAACTTGGTACTCTTGTGTTTTCTCTAAACACACCTTCATTTCTTCTGTTCTTCTAATCCATTCTTTCTTAACGTACCCACTCCATGCAAGTGATAAATCATTTCCATAGAGGTATTTTATCTTTCCTTTGATTTTGTTCCTGAGGAGCCATGATCACACTATCAACAATCAAATTCTTCTCGAAACAACATCAAAAATGACTTCGTTATCAAATAACTAGGGGCATGACAGTTTCCTTGATTACTTGTTAGAACTGTCAGATAGAAAGCTTTGGTTATCATAAGCTGGATATCTTGTGTTTCCTCATTTTAAAAAGATTCTTATTAAGCTCCTGGTAGCTTCACACTGACTTCTGGATGACAACCAAGTTTGAAATCAGTATTATCAATCTTTGCATGACAACCAAGTTCAAAATTGGTACCTTTAAAATCTTTTATTGACCCTTGGATGAAAACCAAGTTCAAAGTCAATTCTATCAGTTTATTTTGATCAAGTGCAAGACTGATCTCATCAGGCATTTTGTTCGATCATGAGCAAAATTCTCAATCTTTTTGAAGTCAACATAAAAAACTTTCTTTGAATAAATGCGCTGCTCGCACATCAATTCAAAAAGGGGAAAATCTAACCACCTGGATTTGGTCTGCTCATACTATAGACCCTATTTTCCCTAAGTGTGATCATACCCCCAATTATGTTCAAACGACCATGTTACTGCTTGGCATAATTTTTTTGAAATCAATTTAATCTCCTAAAGTGATCAAATCACTAAGTTAATTACTTTTTAGCCAAAATCAAATAATCAATCAAATACATGGCTAAAAATGATTAATTTTCTAGGAATTAAATAAATTCCTAAATCAATTTCTCACTTGAAAATGAACCCATTCCCCTAGAGTAATTAATTTAATTAAATTGGCTATAGTCCTATTGATTATTAAAAAATAATTAAATGTTTAAATAATTAATATCCCTATTTTTGAATGAATTAAATAAGTTTTATTTATTTCATTAATATTCCTCTAAACCCCTAACCTAACCTATCTCAACCACTTCTACCCTAGGTTCTAACCCATCCCAACCTATTCACCTCTTGCTAATCTAATTCTAACCCACCTCCTAATGTTGTCACATTCCATTAAGGAGTGATTAAGGACTCCACCCACTTGAGAAAGTCAAGGAATCTCAAGATTCCTTTCCTCAAGTCTACTTTCTCAAGCCACCCTCTTACACCCTTCCCATATTTATTTAAAGATTTCATTAATGCCTCATTAATGAAGATTCCTTAAGCCCATGTCTCCTCCATGCCTATTGAATGCCTTTGGAATTTATTGCTCTTACACACCATTAATGAGTTTTTCAACTCCATTAATGCACCTTGTCCCCCTCTCTCCTCATTCTTCTATAAATAGAAGAGGTTTTTGAGCGCAAATAAGCCTTCATATTTTAGAGTAGAATTGCATTGTTATGCTGTTAGAATAGACATAGATTCATATCATATTTCGGATTTCATGTTTATGCATTGTTAGTTTCTGTAATACCTACCCCTTAGTCTACCTTTATGTTTTAGTTGCCAAACTCTTTTAGGACCTTTCATGTATGTGCTGGTTATTTCAGTTGGTTTGAGGATATTCATGTATTACATTTCATTGTATTATTGATCTATTGCATAGTTATGTTATATCTTCTATTTACATGTGATTTATGGTTATTCCATGATGGTTATTTATTTTTTATAATGTCATTTTGATTATGGTTTTCTAACAATACTGACCCTATATCTATATGCACATGGATCATTTATATGTTTTATATTTCTGCTTGGTGTGTTTGATATGATATGGGATAGAGTCGTAGTTACTTGCTTCGGCAAGATCCACATGATAAATTGGTCTCAACCATTGTTTGTTATATTATATGTATGTATGTTCATCTTTGTGATGACAGGTTTACAGGTATCAAGCAACGTCTTCCCTAAATTGGCAGGAATGAGCGTGCCCTATTACAACATCTCAATGGTAAAAGAGGGGAGATAATATTCAGGCCTAAATCCCTACCCTAAACCCTTACTTTTTCCTATAAATGGATAAGAATCTGACTGACTATCCTATCTGAATCAGTCAAGGTGACGTGGATTTGTGAGCCTATTTTTGTGTGCTTGTTGTTTATATTTTAGTTGTTTGTATGTTTAGATGGTTTTCAGTTGGATTTATGATGCTTATGCCTTGTGTATTTAATGATTAATTTATGGTAATTATTAATGTTAATAATTACACCTTTAATAAGGTTAAAATATTAAATATATAATTATTCGATAATTATATATTAATTAAATGTCTATATTTAATTAATTGATTTAATTATTAAGTCTTAATTTAATAAATATTGAATCTAAAAATTGTGATTAATTGTGCAAATTGAATTATTAAATATTATTTTAAGTTAAATGATTAATTAATTTAATTTAATTTAAATATTCTCATGCCTTTTGATTTATGACTTTGATTTTTTGTTTTAAAGCTAAGTTGTACATTGTTTTAAGTGAAATTAAAATTAAAATATTTCTTTTAATTAATAATTAATATTCCATTAGGGTTTCACTTTTTGAAAACCTAATTACCTGGCTTTTATATATCTGAATTGAAAGCCATTTGGATAGAGTTCAATTAGGTGAAAGGGAATTCAGGTGGTTAAAGAATTTGTTGAAAGCTTAGGAGTATTTTGGAATCATGCTTGCTTTAGGATTTGTGTTAAATCTTCTCATTGGTTACTAAGGTAGGATTTTGAGAATTGTTAATTCCAGCCTTCCAGATCCCTGTCTTTTATGCATCTGGATTGCTGAGATCCTGTGTTTGAAACTTCCTTGTTTGATGTTATATGTTTGAATTGCTTAAAATTCAAAAATATGTTGTTGGATCAATTCTATGGCTTTTCCTTGCTATATTGTTGTTAGATTTGTAATTTTGGGCTAAAGGGTTTCATTAGAATATCTAGTTATGATATGGCATTAAGGTTTTCAAATTTGTGCAAAACTCCTCCTTGTTATTGAAATTTCATGTTTGTTTTTCCCAGTCGCTTATTGGCTTTCAAATCTATGAAAGTCCCTTACCTGTAATTGAAAACCTACCTTTACCAAATTCCTATTCAAAACCCCTATTTCATATCTACATGGGAAACAAAAGAATAGTAGGGTTAGCTTTTGCATGCTAGAATAATGAATTAATTGAATATTTGCATATTTCCCTATATTTAGTAACTTGCATGTTCCTTAAATATTTTGTTATCTTTTCCTTTAAAATTTTATTATTTTTGTAAAATAATAATTAATAGATTGCTTAAAAATCTATTACATAAATGCATGTAATTTTTTTATTTATATTATGTTTCTAAGAAGAAAATAAATGTCTTTATATATATATCCCTTTAAATGCATTATTTATTTTGGAAAAATAAATATATAAGTTTTTGTTTAAAAAATACAATCTAGTTTTTTTGTCTGTTTTGAAAAATATATTTTCTAGTTTAAAAAAAAAAAAGAAATAATGTTTAAAAAAAAAAATTCTATTAAAGTGTTTTTGTTTAAAATTTGTTTTTTTTATTATTGTTTTATTTAAAGCTTTTTTTAAAAGTAAATTTTTATTTATTAAAGTAATTTAGTTTTTTTAAAGTATTTTAATTAATATTAATATTATTTTAATAATAATATGCTTTTGTTTTATAGTCTTAATAATGTGGTATTATTAATTGATTAAATAATTTTGTTAATGTCATATTAATATTTATTTAATAGTGTTAATTTTAGATTATTACATGTTGAATTATATTGTGTTTTTAGTAATTTATTTAAATAGATTAATTTATATACATAGTTTTATAGATTAGTCTATAGGATATTTAATTTACTTTTTTTGAGTTTTAAATATAATGTTTGTAGTAATTTTATTGGGTAAACTAATTTGTATAATGCTTATTATAAGTTGGTTTATTGCTATGTTTTGTTAATTTCTTTCAGAATTGAGTGTTATCATTGTGTTTTATTAATTCTTTGGGATATTGAGTTTTATCATGCAATGATGCATTTCTAGGTGTCTATTAATGGATTAGGTACTTCTCTTTTATGCATCTGTATTATTTCGGGTATCTGTTGGGACTAGTTGTTTATGTATGATTATTTTGGGGTGTTTGAGATTAGTTGTTTGATATTTTTACTAAACCTAGTATGTATGAACTCCTATTATGTGATCTTTTGAGATTTCCTCATGTTATTATGGTTAATGGAGAACTGGTAGTTCTTGTGTTGGTAGGAATCAGTTTATGAGACTTTTGTGCATGTTTATGACCTTGATTCTAGGGGAGGTTAATTAGGTGCATCTTAGGGGAGTGGCTTACAATAGGGGTTCGGGGCCCAAAGAGGCTAGTTTCAGGGTAACCTATTGTAAGTTATTAATAAGTGATAATTTAAACTTAAAGTTAAACATTAAATACAAGATTAGTTAGTGTGTTGAGATTTCGAGGTCCAGAGGGACCAGTCTAGGGTAACTCAACAAGATGATGCTTGAGGTCCGGGGTCTAGAGAGGCCAGTCTAGGGTAACTCAAGTGATTGATCAGGTGATGACACTCCCACAGAATGTAGCCTAAGTCTACTCCATAGGTTTTTCTTTACCTTTTATGGTTTTGGTTTTGACATTTGGCTTTTTGGTTTCAGTAGTTGTTTCATGTTGATATTTTGGTTGATTACTGTATGTTCTTTGGATGGTGTATCCTTATGTGATCTTGGATCTCTTGTTTGTCTTGATCTTTCCTATCCTTATATGTCTGCTTTAGTCTTTCTGGTTTGTTTTCCTGTGTGTGGGTCTGATGTTATCTCCTCAGCACGGTGGGAGTGAACCTTTGGTTCCACGCGGTCGGGTGGTAGTGATTCTTATTACCATTGAGATCCGACATTCTTCTTCATGCTTGGATGATCCTTGTTGCAGTTCTACCTTCCTATTATTCCTATTCTTTTGGAGACTTGTGAAGTTTCATGAGTTGTATATTTGTAACCATATGTGTATATTGGTTAACATCCTTTCAAAGGATGTATTGTATTGTTTTATTATGTATTATTGCATACCCTGCGACTTGTGTAGTGGATTTTGATTTGGTTGTATACCTTGGGTATCAGATGTATATGTGGTATTATTATATGAGATGTATATTATTAGATTCACTTCTTGTATCCTTTATGTTTGTTCTTTATAGTTATTCTCGTAGATTATTTTTACTTAAGTAATTCTATGTCAAGGAACCCTCGAGATGTGTAACCTTTGTTGAGTTGTACTTATGTGTATTATACTTGTACTTCATTGCATTGCTTTCACATTGTTATCATTATTGTTTATAAACATTTAAAAAAAAATTATCCTGTTAACTTAGTGTCATGTTTAGGTTAGTTCTCCTGGGTTCCTTAGCGGGGCATTACACTTGGTATCAGAGCACACGTTTCTACATTGGGAGCTTTGGAAAGATTGTGTGCCCATTAGTTGGTTAGTAGTGCATGTTAGCACTCGTCTCCTTGTGTCTTAGAGTCATTGTTCATGATATCTTATTCTTGTGTGTGGTTCTTCCCACTTGATTTGGGAGTGATGTTTAGTCTTGGTTGTTATAGGTGGATACCTACTGTGTGTGTGTAAATGGGTATCTGTTGAAAATGACACAAACACTCAATAGGTCATTGCATTAGCTTGAAAGGTCAGTCAAAATATGTAAAACCACGAATATCGGCCTATTGCCTTCTAACTAGAAAGAGTGTAATCAGTTGCATATCTAGCCCTCAGAATATACTCCAAATCAGTGACCAATACTGTCCTAGTATGAAGGATTTGATCTAAATTTAAGCTAAA
>MU223593.1:3614596-3635053 GCA_018584345.1 Thuja plicata
TTATGTTATATCTTCTATTTACATGTGATTTATGGTTATTCCATGATGGTTATTTATTTGTTATAATGCCATTTTGATTATGGTTTTCTAACAATACTGACCCTATATCTATATGCACATGGATCATTTGTATGTTTTACATTTCTGCTTAGTGTGTTTGATATGGTATGGGACAGAGTCGTAGTTACTTGCTTCGGCGACATCCACATGATAAACTGGTCTTAACCATTGTTTGTTATATTATATGTATATACGTTCATCTTTGTGATGACAGGTTTGTAGGTACCGAGTAACATCTTCCCTGAATTGGCAGGAGTGAGCGTGCCCTATCGCAATATCTCAATGGTAAAAGAGGGGAGACAATATTCAGGCCTAAATCCCTATCATAAACCCTAACTTTTTCCTATAAATGGATAAGAATCTGACTGACTATCCTATCTGAATTCGTCAAGGTGATGTGGATTCGTGAGCCTATTTGTGTGTGCTTGTTGTTTATATTTTAGTTGTTTTTCTGTTTAGGTGGGTTTTAGTTGGATTTATGATGCTTATGCCTTGTGTGTTTAATGATTAATTTATGGTAATTATTAATGTTAATAATTACACCTTTAATAAGGTTAAAATATTAAATATATAATTATTTGATAATTAAATATTAATTAAATGTCTATTTAATTAATTGATTTAATTATTAAGTCTTAATTTAATAATTAAGATTTAATAAATATTGAATCTAAAAATTGTAATTAATTATGCAAATTAAATTCTTAAATATTATTTTAAGTTGCATGATTAATTAATTTAATTTAATTTAAATATTCTCATGCTTTTTGATTTATGACTTTGATTTTTTATTTTAAAGCTAAGTTGTACATTGTTTTAAGTGAAATTAAAATTAAAGTATTTCTTTTAACTAATAATTAATATTCCATTAGGGTTTCTTTTTTTGAAAACCTAATTAACTGGCTTTTTATATATCTGAATTGAAAGCCATTTGGAGGGAGTTCAATTTGGTGAAAGGGAATTCAGGTGGTTAAAGAATTTGTTGAAAGCTTAGGAGTATTTTGGAATCATGCTTGCTTTAGGATTTGTGTTAAATCTTCTCATTAGTTACTAAGGTAGGATTTTGAGACTTGTTAATTCTAGCCTTCTAGATCCCTGTCTTCTATGCATTTGGATTGCTGGGATCCTATGTTTGAAACTTCCTTGTTTGATGTTATGTTTTCAAATTGCTTAAAATTCAAAAATATGTTGTTGGATCAATTCTATGGCTTTTCCTTTCTATATTGTTGTTAGATTTGTAATTTTGGGCTTATGGGTTTCATTAGAATATCTAGTTATGATATGGCATTAAGGTTTTCAAATTTGTGCAAAACTCCTCCTTGTTATTGAAATTTCATGTTTGTTTTTCCTAGTAGCTTATTGGCTTTCAAATCTATGAAAATCCCTTACCTGTAATTGAAAACCTACCTTTACCAGATTCCTATTCAAAACCCTAATTTCATATCTACATGGGAAACAAAAGAATAGTGGGGTTAGCTTTTGCATGCTATAATAATAAATTAATTGAATATTTGCATATTTCCCTATATTTAGTAACTTGCATGTTCCTTAAAGATTTTATTTTCTTTTCCTTTGAAATTTTATTATTTTTGTAAAATAATAATTAATAGATTGCTTAAAAATCTATTGCATAAATGCATGTAAATTTTGTATTTATATTATGTTTCTAAGAAGAAAATAAATGTCTTTATATATATCCTTTTAAATGCATTATTTATTTTGGAAAAATAAATATATAAGCTTTTGTTTAAAAAAATACAATCTAGTTTTTTATTGTCTGTTTTGAAAAATATATTTTCTAGTTTTAAAAAAAAAAAGAAAAGAAAAAAAACAATGTTTAAAAAAAAATTCAATTAAAGTGTTTATGTTTAAAAGTTGTTTTAAATTAATTTAAATTTGTTTTTTATTATTATTTTTTTATTTAAAGGTTTTTTTAAAAGTAAACTTTTATTTATTAAAGTAATTTAGTTTTTTTAAAGTATTTTAATTAATATTAATATTATTTTAATAATAATATGCTTTTGTTTTATAGTTTTAATAATGTGGTATTATTGATTTATTAAATAATTTTGTTAATGTCATATTAATATTTATTTAATAGTGTTAATTTTAGATTATTACATGTTGAGTTATATTGTGTTTTTAGTAATTTATTTAAATAGATTAATTTATATACATAATTTTATAGATTAGTCTATAGGATATTTAATTTACTTTTTTTTTGAGTTTTAAATATAATGTTTGTAGTAATTTTATTGGGTAAACTAATTTGTATAATGCTTATTATAAATTGGTTTATTGTTATGTTTTGTTAATTTCTTTCAGAATTGAGTGTTATCATTGTGTTTTATTAATTCTTTGGGATATTGAGTTTTATCATGCAATGATGTGTTTCTAGGTGTCTATTAATGGAGGAGGTACTTCTCTTTTATGCATCTGTATTATTTCGGGTATCTGTTGGGACTAGTTATTTATGTATGATTATTTTGGGGCGTTTGAGATTAGTTGTTTGATATTTTTACTAAACCTAGTATGTATGAACTCCTATTATGTGATCTTTTGAGATTTCCTCATGTTGTTATCGTTAATGGAGAATTAGTAGTTCCTGTATGGGTAGGAACTAGCTTATGAGACTTTTGTGCATGTTTATGACCTTGATCCTAGGGGAGGTTAATTAGGTGCATCTTAGGGGAGTGGCTTACAATAGGGGTCCGGGGCCCAAAGAGGCTAGTTTTAGGGTAACCTGTCGTAATTTATTAATAAGTGATAATTTAAACTTAAAGTTAAACATTAAATACAAGATTAGTTAGCATCTTGAGATTCCAGGGTCTAGAGGGACCAGTCCAAGGTAACTCAACAAGATGATGCTTGAGGTTTGGGTTCTAGAGAGGCCAGTCTAGGGTAACTCAAGTGATTGATCATGTGATGACACTCCCACAGAATGTAGCTTAAGTCTACTCCATAGGTTTTGCTTTACTTTTTATGGTTTTGGTTTTGGCATTTGGATTTTTTGTTTCAGTAGTTATTTCATGTTGGTGTTTTGGTTTATTATTGTATGTTCTTTAGATGGTGTATCCTTATGTGATCTTGGATCTCTTGTGTGTCTTGATCTTTTCAATCCTTAAATGTCTTCTTTAGTCTTTCTGGTTTGTGTTCTCGTGTGTGGGTCTGATGCTATCTCCTCAACACGGTGGGAGTGGACCTTTGGTTCCACGCGATCGGGTGGTAGTGATTCTTATTACCATTGAGATCCGATGTTCTTCTTCATGCTTGGATGATCCTTGTTGCAGTTCTACCTTCCTATTCTTCCTATTCTTTTGGAGACTTGTGAAGTTTCATGAGTTGTATATCTGTAACCATATGTGTATATTGGTTAACATCCTTTCAAAGAATGTATTGTATTGTTTTATTACATATTATTGCATACCCTGTGACTTGTGCAGTGGATGTTGATTTGGTTGTATGTACCTTAGGTATCAGATGTATATGTGGTCTTATTATATGAGATGTATATTATTGGATTCACTTCTTGTATCCTTTATGTTAGTTCTTTGTAGTTATTCTCGTAGATTTTTTTTACTTAAGTAATTCTACTTCAAGGAACCCTTGAGATGTGTAACCTTTGTTGAGTTGTACTTATGTGTATTATACTTGTACTTCATTGCATTTCTTTCACATTGTTATCATTATTGTTTATAAACATTTTAAAAAAAAATTATCCTGTTAACTTAGTGTCATGTTTAGGTTAGTTCTCCTGGGTTTCCTGGCGGGGCATTATAGTTTCATGCTTTGTTAGAGCTAGAATGCATGTTATTTTGATATTTTTCTCATTTTAACTCAAATCTTTCATGCTAGGATGTTTATTTCACTGAAAGAGGCATAATCTGAGGGCTATTATGTTGTTTTTCATACTATTCCTAGTTAGAAAGAAATAGGTCAATTTTGGTGGATTTATATGCTCATCTATCTCCTTTTTTGCTAATGCAATGATATATTGAAGTGTTGTGTCTTTCTTAATAGGTACACAAATCACACACACAAAATGCATGCATGGTGTAGTCCAATAGTGCTTATCGAAAGTCTAGGAAAAGGGTTGTAGATTCTTCATCCTAGCCACCTAATCAATTAGAGATGAACATTATTTTTTATATATTTGATGGTCATTCTTTATGGATACCTAAGAGTGAAAACTCTTTGGAAATGAAACTAACTTAAGAACTAATGTTATGGCACCAAATACTCATTCATGTTGGTGAGAATGGTCTTAAAGACTTGAAAAGTAAGTTTGTTATTGAAGGCCTTAATGACTATGACCTCGAGTTTGACATTTGCAAATACTGTTTATAGTAAACAACATCATTTTTCCTTTTATTCCAAATCTCACAAGTCTTCTTTACGAGGTTTTGGATTATATTCATTCAAATGTATTTGGTATGAATGTTAATGTTCCTCCAATATCTAGATTTGTGTATTTTTTTCCATACATAGATGACTATAGTAGGACATTTGTGTATGTCTTCATAAGTAAATCTAAACTTTTAGCCAATTTAAGGAATACAAATCATTGGTTGAAAACTAAACTAATAAAAAAATTAGGAGTTTGAGGTTTGGCAATGGCGGTGAGTTTTGTTTGACATATTTTAATAGGTTTTCTAAGGACCATGGGATTAAGAGACACAAGTCAAATCCATATAGTCCACAACAAAATGGATTTGTGAAGAGGATGATTAAAATGTTGATGGAGAGGGATAGGAGTATGTCGAGTAGTGTTGGCCTTGACAAAAAATTTGGGCTAAAATTGCATCCATTGCATATTATTTGATTATAGATCTCCTACGTTGATGCTAGTTGAAAAGACTCCCACATGGACGTTTGGTTTGGTAAGAAGTCCTTCATGAGACATCCTAGAGTCTTTGGTTGTGAAGCATATACACATGTGCTTAGTGAGAAAAGATCAAAATAGGAGAATAATGGATTAAGTGTAGCTTTTATATTTTTGACTTGTCATGTCACCTTGCTCATAAAAATTAAAGAGTTTAACAAAATCTTCTTTTAGCTTATCAGATTCCTTTATTTTTCCTTTTGTTCTTGATGAATATACCAATGACAAGTTAGTGACTTTAAAGTGCAATAAAATAAGTGGACTCATATTAATATGTTTTTTTCTCCCCTTTAAGCCAAGAAAATCTCAAAATATTAAACATGTTTTCTTGGTTTGGAAGCACCCTTATAAATAGGAATATTGTGCGTTAATCATTCCATCCTTTAAAATTTCTCCATGTGAGGATATTATCTTTGTGTTCTCCACCATATTCCTATATACCTTGTAAAAATTTATGTATTCCTCATAAAAGTAACATTTAGGGTGGTCAGCATAATCTTGTCATAGGATCCTCGTTACTTCATCTTCTCCAGATAATTCTCGGCATTCTCAATTCCTACATTTTTGGGATAACTCTTAAAATTATTTCATAAAGGGATTTTAAATTTGATCATGTCTTCCTCGCTTGGTTTCGATATTAGTTTCAATAAGAGCATTTGTGTTTAAATCAATATTTTATGTTCCCCTCATTTTCCTTATCTTCTCAATTGTTTATTTATATATTATTCTTTGTATCTTCAATGTAAGTACTAGGGATGATATTTGATTAGGAAGGGTCATTGCCTTACCATGTATCTTAGTGAAGGAGATTTACATCATTTGGGATTTTTAATCTTCTAATTTTTACCACTTTTCCCTTCTTTACATTTTTTTTTCTCACTTCTATTTTCATTTCCACTTTTATATCATAAATATATGAAGTGTTTCCATTATGTAGGTTTCCCTAGAGTTTCCTCATGATCCACTAATTCTAATAACCTTTCCTTATGACTACATCTATTATTCATAGCCCTTATCACTTTCTTTAATTTCTTTTTAGTAACACCTTTTTGATAGAATGAGCATCACCCTCGTTGGCACACTCTAACTCAATCCTCAAACACTTCATTTTATTTGGGTCCTTGTACTATGGCCTCAATAATTCTACCCACTAGTGATATTCAAAATTTTTTTGGAACTACCTCATTCCTTCTTTTTAGTTTTTTTATCCTCTAATTTATTCTCTCTATCTCATTATTTCTACTACATTTATTTGATATCTCTTAATTATTTTTATTTTCCAAGCACTGTCCCTAATTTATCTCAACAATTGTATCTTTTTGGATCTCTTCTCGTCGCTAGTGCTTGTTATGTATTACCACAAATCTTCATAAAAAATAATTTCACCATGTCTAATTTTCTTTTTCTCTTTTTAAAAAAATACAAAATTTTCACTTAATATTTTTTTGGGTAAACCTCAGTGCAATGCAATAGTGTGTCCCCATTTTGGGACATCCTATTTTTTGCTTGAAATCACATATTTGTTCAGAAAATATAATAATTTAAGCTTTGAGAGGTTCTATTTAAGCTATTTTTAATTAAAGAGGATTAGATCAAACCCCTTTACATAGAACCTAACTCTAAACTTAATTCATACCCACAATAGTGTCTCCTCTGCACACATCAAAATGCTAGCAAAAAACAACATTTGCTTTACTTTTTGGGGATAAAATGAAATCATTTAGAAATTATATTTTATAAGTATGTAGCTCTTAATATAAGTTTTCCAATAAGTATAATTTTGAATATATTTAATTTTATTATTTTAATTTGTTTTGAATGTAGGTTTTTTATCAAGCGTATCTTTGTTTCACACATGTAAAACAATAGGAACATGTGTGTATGTGTGTGCGCATGCACAAGCCCTAGATATTGATGTTCTTATTTTAGTAAATTAAAAGTAAGTTAATTCAAATGCATACAAAAAATGTTATGTGATACCTAATGAACCTGTCTAAATGATAATTAATCTCGCCTCAATAAAATAATATATAAAATTATACAACAAAAAATATAAAAAAAAAATGTGTATTCTAGAGAGAGAGATGGTAAGAAGTGATGAAGAGAGAGAGAGATAGAGGTGATATAAATTAGTACAAGTATATTTTTAGTTCAAAATATTAGGTTATTTTAAATTATAATATATACTATATTACGTTATATATTTATTAATACATTAAAATGATATCTAATATATGACACTTCAAATTTAAATTATTAGTAAATTTAAAAATATTAATATTAATATATATTATTTTATAATATTGGATATAAAAATACATATTAATTTATGATATTTTTAAAAACATAGAATATACATATTTTTAAAATTTTTATATACACAACAATTTATTAAGCCTAAAGTATATTGTTGATTTTATTGTAGTTGTGGTCATAATCAAATATATTACAAAGATTTTGATTATCTTTATTATTATTGTTGTGAGATAATAATTATATTATTATGTGATAATATAATTATAATACATAATAATTATTATTATGAGATAATATAATTATATTAGTATATTATAATATAATATAATTATTTAATTATATTAATAATATAATATAATTATGTTGGTAATATAATTATATTATACTAAGTCAACTATATGTCTTAATAAGACACATCCCTTGGTGAAAGGGTATTATCCTTATATAAAAAGAGATGTGCAATCTCCTATTGGACAAGGGAGAAATTAGAAAGGAATGCAATAGCAGAGAGAGTGCTCTGAGGAGACAATTGTGAATTGTCTCTGGTTGGGAAGACATTAATATTGTCTGTGACTAATCGAGCATCTCAAATCTTAACATGGTATCAGAGCAAATACATTCCTGAGCCTGTGCACTGGATTTAGTGAAGTTTGTTGCAAGTTTAATGTCACTAGCTCGGATTCTTACTCGAGGAAAATCAACATCGCCTATTGGGTGGTTTGAAGAAGGATGGGAAAAGAAATAAAATTTTGAAAATTCACATTATGTGCAAACCTTCTGACACATGATCTACAGGAACGAATCCTTAATATATTATCAGAAGGATTATAATATTATGAAGTATTGTTAGAAATCTGCATCAATTTTAACAAACATTGGAGGATGGATTTGCGGGATCATCAATTTCTCTTTGAATATCAAACATACGGGAAGATATTTCCATGTTATTTTTATGTCAACTAAATACAAGTATACGAATCATCTACATTAGTCAGTTAGCGATTTGTATAATGAAATGGTGTGATTTAGTTTTTCTTATTTTGAAGACACATCATTGGATCTAATATAGGATTTATTCTTGGTGGAAGAGATATGTTGACTCATATTATATTAATTTATATTTCCCATAAGTCTCCTTTAATATTTAGGGTGAAGTATATTCTGTTGGGTTTCATGAGTACCAGTGATACCATTTCAGGATCAAAGCTAATCTTTACACTTGAGTGTGGGTATCATGGAGGCATGAAGAAGAAATGCATAGTGCTAAAAATTGAGACTACAACTGTGAGTTTTCTCCTGGGCATTGTGAAGCACTGAAATTCTGAATACACTTTAGTTTAATGACGTGACAAATTTTCTATGTTTGACAGATCAGTCTATATATCTATAGATTTCCATATTGGAGACTTCATAATACTATAGTGGTAGAAACAATGACATTTCAGGAACTTTCAAAAGATAGTCCAATTCATATTTTGCGTCCAAGGAGTGAGTAAATTTGCAAATGTTGATATGGGTGCCAGTTTCATTTGTTATGAAGGATGAAAATGGAGCAAAGGTGAAAGACATAATGCACAACAAATATAATAATATTAATTAAAAAATTGATTAATATTAAATAAAAGGTCACGATGGAGAAGCATGTCTCACAATGAGACTAGATATAAGAAGAGGAAATTTCACAGGAATAATAATTGTACTTGTTTCTATATAGGGAGGTGTACATCAGTGGCAAAGATAATATGTATTAAAGAGCAAGGTTGTTACTGTGTTTTCTGTTTGGAATGATGGCGACATCTACAACTGATCTATCAAAGTTGTCATGTTTAGGAGTTTGTTCCAGAGTCATATTTTGTTAGAATTTTTCATTGGCATTTACCTCCAAAATGGTACTTGTGTGTGTGAAAATTAGTTGATATCTGCAAGCTAAAAACACGCACTTCAATAAATTATTACTTGGTTAGCTTATCAAAATATGAAATAAAAATGCAATATCAACTAAACTAACTGAAACTAACTCATTGCCTTCTAGTAGGCAGGAGTATGAGTTTTCTCTCAGGTCATCGCAAAACTTAGTGACTGCACTTATTCTAAATGAAGGATTTAAAGAGCTATCATGATTATCTAAATGATATGCAAGTTTTTGTAAATCCAACGCTAATTAGATAAGTTTTAGAGCACCAAATGAAATGTGATTCTTATTTTTAAAGCCTAAAACCTAAGATGCTCTAATTTATGAAGTTTGCATGCTTTGAAAGTAAACTAAAAACATTTAACAAAAGCTAAGCAATTAAAAGCTAAGAATGCTTGAATGCAAAATAGTATAATAACAATAATCAAATTCTAGGTCTTTTGTGAAGGAAAATAGGTTCTCTTTTATAGAAATCTCTCTCGAATTGACGGTCAAGATTAAAAACCAAAGTGGACAAGATTCGATTTGAGGAAGAACAATCCACGTGCAAAGACGATGATTGGTCGAGAGAGTCAATTGACTAAACTGACTGATCAGTTATTTTGGAAACTTGCAAAATCATTTTTTAGTTAACTGAATTGTTTCCAAAATGAGAAAAAGACAAGAATGAGTAAACTGAATAAAACAAATTTATTTCTAATTCGAGAATCAGTTAATTGAAATTGATGACATAATGTATTTTTAATAATTTAAAATATTCTTAATGCACATTTTGATTTCATTCAATTAATTTAATTTCTTTTTGGATTTTATTGACAATTTAGCAATTTATTTAATCAATATATTAAAATATCAATTAAATAATTAACTTAAGGTTTATTTTCCAATGTGATATTTTTTAGGAATTTATTAATTAATCACGTATGATGATTAATTAGGACCTAGGATTCAAGTTAGATCAACTTGAAATTGATGAATTGCATGTTTTGTTTAGGACTTAGAATAATTAAGATTAGGGTTTCTTGATATGAGATTAAGATTAGGGTTTAGATGACTATTTTTTAGGTCATAACATTTTCCCCTATTTGAATTGATGTGTGATCAACGTATTGATTCAAAGACATGTTAGTGACAAGACCCAAAATAATTTGATTTGAAGCAATGAAACCATTCTTGTCGAGGAAGACTGACTTGAAGCTTGATTGGATGAAGATCAATCAAAAGATATTAAACATAATACTTAGTTTGATTTGAAGTGATGAAACTAGGCATCTATCAAGAACTCTTAAACCTTTTGATTGGTTTAAACAAATAACCAGTTTGATTTGAAGTGATGAAACTGATTACTGTTAAGAGATTTGATTAGCAAGAAAATTGACTTGATTTTATGTGATAAAGCCAATTCGATCAATGTATCTAGTTTCAATAATGAACATCGTATAAGATCGATCTTGTCTAGTTTTGAGTGTATTCACCACTGTATAAGACCATTGATTAGGTTTCCTTTGATTTAAGATGATCTCAACTTGATTTGATGCAATGAAGTTGAGATGCCCCGAATAGTGGGATCTTGATTGAGGATGTGATCACTGGACTATTAATTTCTTTATCTTGCCCCCTCAAAAGTGAAATTGAAATATGGCTAGGCTCCCTAGTGACCGGAACCAATTCGATTGATAACGTGATGCAAGAAGAATTTGATCTGATTAGAAAGAGGTCCCAAGTGTTAGGACAAAATTTGCACTTGATGGAAATTCTATTTGACCAAGATTGACCAAAAGTATGATACACATATTGCTTAGAAGAAAAACACAAGAGATTTCCAATGATCGGAGTCAAAAAAATATTGATTACACAAGAGGTCAGCTATAGTTGACTAAAAAAGTCAAATGTCAAAAATGACAAGTAAAATCATCTCAGATTTTGATATCGATCACGAAAATGGAATCAGGATGGTTGAATTAGCCAAGGGTACAATTTTCACGTTAATTGGAGCAAGTTGAAAAGTAGGTCAAAAACCTATATAAGAGCCAAAAAGGGGTATTTTTCAAATCATTTGAAAATTTTGAGCCATCTATCCTTCGAGAGAAAAAATGGTGGTCCCCATGCATACACATCATTTTGAGCACCAGATACTGCATAACCAGCCCATAGACTATCGTCCACCAATGAGTAACCAAAAAATATGCCCTACATTTCAGATTTCATGCATTTTTATAGATTTTTAGTCATTTTCTCACATCTTTTATGTTTTCTTCTAGAAACTCATACGAGAGCCTGTGGAGGCTCGTACGAGTTTCTGCATCCCAATTCTTTCTTGTATCAGGGCATTACATTTGTCGTATGCCCCTTGCCTGGTGCTCGTATGAGTACCTTCAAAGTTGACCACTAGCTTGTACGGGGAGTCATACATACTCCTACTACAACCTTTACTCGTATGGGGATGCCCCAATACTTGTATGAGTTTTGACACCAGTGGAAAAACTCGTATGAAAAATAGTGAGACTTTTTAAGTGCCAAAATAGGAAAAATTTTGTTCTATTGGCCTTTTGTTGCCTATAGGTATCTATTTGGACCCTTTTCATTAGTGTTCTAAGTTGGTCCAAACCATGTATTCATGTGCCTTCCATTTTGTTTGTTGCAAGAGTAGTTTTCTGACATTCAGTTTCATATTACTTACCCACTCACCATGTGTTTATGTGGTCATTTAGATGACGAGGAGAGAATCGTAGTGTTTGCTTGTGGTTTTAGTTAGTTACTAGGGATCCGATATATTTGTGGGAACCATGGGCTTCTTATCACTTTGGTCGAGTAGTTACATAGAGGGCATATTACCTTTCATATGCCCACGGGTGTGATCACAATGACCTTGGAGGATGTATATAGGATTCTCTGGATTCCTATTAGAGGAGAGCTAGTCAAATATGAGGTGGCCCATCATCTAGGGTGGCCATCCTTATAGAGAGTCTTCCAAGATGATGCTATCTTAGATCAATGGATTACTTGGGATAGTATGATGACTCAGTACTCAGCACAGTATCCCTTAGCATGCTTCTTAGCAGGGATCATAAGATGTATCATTATTCCTAACAAGGGGCATTAGGGGTTTCAGACTGGGTGGGGATTGGTTCAGGAGGATCTGTTGGGGAGGCCAGTGAAGCTCACATGGGGAGATTTCCTATTAGCTCATATGTACCATGAGCTTCATGAGATTGTGTATCGTGAGGCCAAGAGCCTCGTAGCAAGAGTATTGGTACTATAGACTTGGGCATGGGAGCACCTTCCCGTATGCTCACCAGTAGTAGATGATGCCCACTAGGATGGGTAGTCATTCACTTTTAGATATGTAGGGTATGTTATGCAACCCCATCTAGGTCAGATAGGATACTGGCACCAACAACTAGATGACATGATAGTTGTGACCTGGCGACCATATAGTGGTATAAAGGCATGGGGTGATTGGGCCTGACAGAGTAGAGAGATGTTCATTACACACCCATTTATTGGGTGGAATTCTAGTGTGGTCAAGAGATTTGTAGTCACTTAGGTGCAAAGGTAGCTTGGTCGCCCCCAGACCATCTCAGTAGAGTTTACAACATATGCCTGATTTATCAATGAGGGTGAATTGGGATGGTGCCTGTGGCTTGTATACACCACAATAGTACAAGATATGAATAGGATAATCCAAGCTACCTAGGATTACATGGATGATATAGTTGATGTAGTTATGAAACCTAGGTATCAGGATTATTTTGGCAGGCATACATTCCCTTAGTTCATAGATCCAGCAGAGAGAGTACTGAGGATAGAGGAGGTAGACCCAATCCCTGTCGTCATTCTAGTGGCAGTGCCTCAGCAAACAGGAGCATACATAGGGCCTAGTTCGAGCATAGTAGTACCTATAGCTGGGAAGAGGGTCATAGGTCAAGTATAGTTGGGATTGATGTACCCTCAGGATCACAGGATGCCCCATTGGCAGGAAAGGATACAATAATTTTTGAGGATGCAACCCAACATGCGAGACAATGTTGGGATGGCTAGGAAGAGTAGGGTCAAGATGAGAAGGGAGAGTAGGGACAGGCTTTGGGGAAAGGACAGGGAGAGACATAGGCACTTCAGACCCCATAAGATATCATTCATTCATTGAGAGAGAGAGAGAGAGTACACACTCTCTAGATAGAGGTGGTTGTAGCACCTAGACAAGGGTCAAAGAGCTCGATCAGCGCATATCAGATTTGATAGTAGATAGACATCAATGGATTATTGCAATGTAGGCTGAGAGGGATAAGCGAGTAGCCTCTATGTAGGCTAAGCATGATCATTATTAGCATGTAGCCACCCTGCAGACTAGTAAGGCTTCATATTATGTGGTCGTGTAATGTCCCCGATCTGGTCCTATAAGATTTGGGACTTAATTTTTACAATTCAACTATAAGATACTTATAAACAGTTGCATCTCTCCTTGATGATTCTGTTATCTGACCATGTCATTAGCTAACATTATCTCAATTGCATTCCTTTCATAATAGAGTAGATCAATTCGTTTAACTCAATTACTCATTCCCTTTAATTAAAGTGTAGACTTCTAATGACTTATGTATTTCCATACTTATTTATCTGACTTCTATATTTAGTTGCTCATAAATTTGTTAATGTTTAATGGTTGTTTAGTTAAGTCTTTAAGTCATTTCTATTACCAATCATTCTATTGCACATCATTACTTTGTTGACAATATTTTCTTGTTATACCTTATTGCTACTTTCATTCCAGTTACCATTCATTTCTCATCACAGGTCTCCACTGGATCCTTATCATATGTCTTGATGTGATTAATGGTGTCATGGTTGGGTCTTCATGTTTGATTACTTTTGAGTATATAGTGCTACACGATCCCAACAACTAATATTTATAATATCTTCCTTCCTTAGTGAGAACTTTCCCCATATGAAATCCTTAATGCTTGCTAGCTACTGATCATTTTGATTAAGTATTTAATGATATTGATGGGTCAATCCTCTTCACGTGTTGGCATCCATAAGATGTAGCCACAACCTTTAGTTTCCTTTTTCAAGGATATGAGAATTTTCTTCCAGCCTAAGATGAGGATTTCAGCGTTAATTTACATTTCAATTTTCTTTTGGTTGGGATATTTCTCAACTTATGCGAATATACACCTCTTTATCTTCTCTTGATCCTTCCTTCATTCAACACTTGACCATCTCGTCTGTGAATTTGAGTGTGAGTGTGAATGGGCTACATTAGGAATAAGGTTTTCTGAGCTAATAGTGTGTGGTTTCATGGAATAATTTCCCTCACTTTCCTTATCTGTTCTCCTCCCCCTTTTATCTCTATTCTCGCTGACCATTTTATATACCATGGCTCGCCAGAAAGGTCACGACTCTTGAATATGCCTGTCGCTTCCTTTATTAACTTTATATGATATAGCTATTCATCAAAAAACATTTAAAACTAGAGCAGTAGCAGAAGGAGGAGGATCTCTGTCACCCAGTTTGTACTTTAATATTTATATTAATAGTAAAGGCCTCTATTCATCAAAAAGAACTTTATATGATATATATATTATAATTTATATATGTTTTATAACATATACTTCCTATTAATTATTTTAATATTTTTTAATTTATTATTATTATTATTATTATTAAGTTGATTAGATTCGAACCCAAGACCTCCCAATTAAGAGGCTCATAGCTTACCACTATGCTATAGGCTTCTTCCTATATTGTAATTTATTTATTATTATTTATTAAGCCATATATTAAATCACACACACACACACATTATTGATTATTATTTATTATATTACATATCATTATATTAATAACGTATTATATTATAATATATCTTATAATTTAGGAAGAATATATTTTTAATCGATGTATCTATCTTTTATTGATTTGGTTGCAATATTCATCATTGATTCTTATGACTTCCATTTTGTCTGCATATCTTAGGACAATATATTTGTTAGTGATATAAAATCAACTTAAATATAATTATCTATAGAGATGCATTTGTATAAGTATTATATTATATGATTAATTTCTTGTTATTATTATTATTTATCTTTAGAAAGGGGGTCATTACAGGTTGCATACAGTGCAGCAGCGCCAGTGGCACAACAAGTCGTTCCATATTCATAGTTCATGGCTAGATCAAAGGGTGCTCGTATGCCTCTGGTAGATGATGATCCTCAGACACCACAGCCTCTACCGCATATTCCCGATGCTGAGGACATGGTCAAGAGTTATCCATAGTTTATTGATATACATTCTGATGTTGTGGCCATTTTTGGTCTTATCTATGATGACATAGCTCCGATGACTTTTATATTTTGAGATGTACCCCTAACACATTTGATGATATATATAGAGATATATGATTTGATTTCCTCATGATTGTATTTATGTGATGTTTCTTTATGAGATGTTCTATGTATGGATGCATTTCATTTATGCTTTATGTAGATGAATATATATGTTTAAATGCAAATGTTGATGCATTGGTTGATGTAATTATGATATGATGTCTAGATGTATGTATAGTACCTGCAATGATGCAATGTGTTTTTTACTTTCTTTTCAGATGCATATAGATGTGTGAATAGAATTTTAATCATGTTTATGGATATATAATGATGTAATGATTTATAATACAAAAAATGATATGGATGTTATTTTTATGCAATTTAATGGGTATGCTTATGCAGTGTGAATGCAATGTTTCTAACATCTCATGTATTGAAAAGATGAATTGTCAACACAGGTACTCAATCTTGCCTCTATTAATATGCAGCTTGACAACTTGACAATGAGAAGATTGACAAATGAGAACCTCAGATCCTTCACATTGGAGAGAGATATCGATATTATGCAGATTTCAACACCATGCAGATGTAGATGCAATACTAACATGAATGCAACCTAAGGTGTAGTCACTGAACTTTTAGCTTTGAAATTTTTCATCATCGAACATTTTTGGACATCAAAGTCACTACAATCCTTACTGGTGCCAGTGCGATCATAAGGATATGAATATGAATTTCATCAGATAAGATATAGGAAACTAATGTAAGCATCATGGCACAAAAGCTGAGATGACCTAAACATTGTTTCCAGTTAATATTGCAAGGGTACACCATTATCAAGGCATTCAAAGCTGAGATAACCATGAGTGTGACCTTGTGTAAACAAGCAGATAAATAATAGTCAAGGAGATAGTTTCGACCTCACCTTGGCCTACAAGTAAATAGGATCAAGGGATGTGAGGCTTTTCCGCCTTAATGCATAAGCTCTTATCACATACACCCAGTTTATTTGACGTTGTTGGATCATCAAAACCACACCAACAAGAAGTAGACAAAGAAAATATTAACAAAAATCAATGAGAACAGACAACATACAAAGATAAGTCTAGCATACTTCAGTCAATTTCAAATTTTTTGCATGTCTACATGTATGAGGTGTTTGAGAAGCATCGTTGTGCTTGTGAGTGTGTTGTATTTGATTGTTACCAATCTATTGTTTATGTTTGCGTTATCCAACATCTGTTTAAGAAACATATATATATCCTGATCCAAGGATAGTGTTAAGGAATACTTTTGGATTGGGATATTGAGAAATGTATGTTGCATCAGTAGCGAGATGTCCATCAGAAATGACAAGATTACTGACTCTGGTGTAAGCTAAAGATGCGATCAAATTGGGGAACTATGCCCCTTGGTAACAAAATCTGATTAGAGATAGCTAACTTGACTCATACTACGAGGATAAATTTGATTCAATTTCCCCTAGACTATGACTCTGGATCGGTTTATAGACATGAGGGTTCTCAGAAGAACCAAAGTGTCATGAAAGTGACTGAAATCTTATGTACAAACTAAAGCAAAGGATTTCCAAGACTAAGCATTGATAAATGTAGCGTTGAGTACAAGAGGTGCCTATTTACCAGGTTTTCACCTACTTGGAAAAGATTCTATTTTTGCTACCAGGGTACCTATTTACTAGGTTTTCACCAAGGTACCTATTTTTCTTTTTCAAATTTTTTGTATGTTTCCATTTTTTGTTTTTTTATTGATGCATCAGAGTGCCTGTTTGCCAAGTTTTCATCAAGATGATTACTATTTTTAGGACTTTTTCCAATTTATAGTCTTTTTCCATGATCATAAATATGTACATGGTGTTGGCCATCGAGAATCTCTTAGGTGTAGAACTTCTTTAGATGGAGATTGTTGATCGGCTCTTGGAGGTGTTCTCCTTTATGTGTGAAGAGTTGATAGGCTCCAAAGCTGAATGCCACAACTATGATATAAGGACCCAGCCAATTGGGTTAAAATTTCCCCTTTTTTTCTCTATGTGACTGATTACAAGTGTTTTCTCTTAGCACTAGGTCACCCACCTGAAGTTCTCTTGGTTTTACCATTTTGTTATACCCTCTAGACATTATTTTCTGATGATCTCTAAGGTGATCAAACACCACTTGCTAAGGCTCATCCAATAGTTCCAATTCTTGTATCCTTGAGACCTAGTGGTCTTCATTTGTGATAAGACTTCATAGAGAAACACTCAGAGATGGGAGTTCTACTTTTATGGTTAATACTACTTATGATTCATAGACAAGAGAAAATGGGGTTTCCCCAATAGGCATTCTGATACTTGTTCTATAAGCCCATAGTGCAGGATTGATCTATAGGTGCCAATCCTATCTAGATATAAGCCCATAGTGCAGGATTGATCTACAAGTGCCAATCCCGTCTAGATTTGTTCATAGTATGGTGTAAGATTTTTAGAAAATTTTTATTAGAGGCCTCATATTTTCCATTACCTTGTGGATAGTAAATGGAAGAGGAGTGTTGTTTAATCTTGAACTTCTCACAAATTTCTTCGATATTGGTGTTTTTAAACTATCCTCCATTGTCAGTTATAATGGCTAAAGGAATGTCATATCTACAGATAATGTGATTCAAAATGAATAAGGCCACTTGTTGGCCATTATATTTGATTAGTGGGACCGCCTCCAACCACTTTGTGAATTATTCAGTGGTGGTGATGATGTACTTATGCTCATTAAATGGAGATGGATGTATCTGACTGATGAGGTCAAATGCCCACTGTTGGAAGGGCCAGTGTGTGATAAAGATAATCAGTTCCCTTGCTGAAGCATGTATAACATTTCCATGCAACTAGCATTTCTTACTTGTCTTTACATATCTAGTCATTTCATTTTCCACATCTCGCCAATAATAACCCGCTCTCAGCAGTTTTCGGGCCAAAGTCAGACCATTAGAGTGAGAGCCACAAATATCATCGTAGACCTTAGCTAATGCACATTTAGACTCCTCTTTTTCTACACATAATAAATTTATCATCTAGTCCTCATCTATAAATATTGTCAGCTATGACCACATACCATTAGGTATTACGGATAAGGTGCCATCGTTCATTGTGGGTAAGTGCATCAGGGATTGCTTGATGGCATAGGTAGGCATAAATATGTTTGTATCAGGATGACTCCTACCATATGATAATGTAGAGCATGTGGGATTCAGGGGAGTTGTAAGTAGGGAAATGAAGTTCTTCCACCAGGAACTCATAGTGGAATTCTTCCTCTTATGGTTGTGAGGATGTTAGTGTAGCCATTGCATCATCTGCTATGTTATGTGTCCTTGGGAGCTGCTGAAATGTGATGTGGGTAAAATATTTTTTGAAATCATCAATCATTCTCTCATAATGAATGAGTTTATCATCCTTAGTTTGGTAAACATTGTTGGTTTGGTTGATGATGAGATGAGAGTCACTGTAGATGTGTAACTCAGATATGTTCCATTTGATAGCTAGTTTGATTCCATTGACCAAGGATTCATATTCAACAATGTTATTTGTACAAGTGAATAACATCTTGTACACCTTTGGTATGGAATATCTTTGAGGTGTGATGAAAAGGACACCTGTACTTGAACCCAGTTGTGTGAAAGATCTGTCAAAGAAAATTTCCCATGACTTGTGTGTTATATGTAGAATAGAGCCGTCTAGAAATTCAACATTTTTTGGGAGATCATCCTATAATGGAGCATCAGCCAGTTGATCTACAATTTCATGTCCTTTGATTTATTTGCACTCAAAATATTTTATGTCAAACTTATTGAGGAGTATGAGCCATTTTTCTAGCCTTCCAGTCAAAGTTTCTTTACTCAAAAGATATTTCAATGGATCTATCTTTGCAACTAGCTTTGTAGAATGAGCTAACATGTAATGTCTCAGCTTATGAGATGCAAATACAATCACAAGAAAAGATTTCTCTATCACTGAATAATTCATCTCATACAAGACCAAGGTTCTACTGATGTAGTAGATGGCTCACTCTTTCTTGTTTTCATCTTCTTGTGTCATAAGTGCCCCTAATAATGTTGTTGTGGCAGAGATATACAGGAGCAATGGTTTGCCTGGTATAGGAGGCATCAATACTGGTGGGTTAGCCAGGTATTCTTTGATCTTATCAAAGTTGTTTTACAATCTTCATCCCATTGATATGTGACACCCTTATGCAGAGTTTTTGTGAATGGTTGCAGTGACTTGTCTGCCAATTGTGAAATGAATTGTCTAATAGACTAGATTCTCCATTGGAGTGTCCTCATCTGACTGATGTTCTTGGGTGGTGGAATATCTAAGATTTCTTGTACCTTTGTAGGATCTACCTCAACTCCTTTTTCTAAGACAATGTATCCCAAAATTTTTCTAGAGGTTACACTAAATGCACACTTCTTTGGGTTTATTCAAAGCTTGAACTACTCCATTCTATCAAGAATTTTACCCAAGTCTTGTAAGTGTGTGAATCTTTCCATGGTTTTAACAAGTATATCATCCACATAATCTTCCATGTTTTTATGCATCATGTCGTAGAAGATTATTGTAACAGCCTATTGATAAGTAGCACCTGCATTTTTTAATCTAAAGAGAATAACATTCCAGTAGAAGGTGCCCCAAGCACATGTGAAGACTATCTTTTCTTGGTCTTCTAGAGAAATCCTGATCTGATTATATCTGGAGAAACCATCCATGAGAGATTACATTTTGTACCCAGCTGTCATATCCATAATCATATCAATGTTGGGCAAAGGAAATTCATGGGTGCCAGCAAGAAGTTGGGTCCACTTTTTGGGCAAAAAGTGGAAGTGTTTTCCCTGATTTTCAAGTTGTCTGTCAATTGATGTCAAAATTTGAGGCACTTAGAGATTGAATATCAACAAAATCCACTAATAGAAAATGTAGTGCTCAGAGTCTATTTTTCAAATATGTAATTTATTTAAATACCCACATAGTAGAAAAT
>MU223593.1:3692594-3774523 GCA_018584345.1 Thuja plicata
ATTTGGTTGAGTCTTATGTTTCTGACTCTGTGGGCTGTTTGGATGGTAAAGAGGCAGATAACACCCCCGAGACTGAGTGTAAGCCCAAAAAATAGAAAATAACCGAAACCCTGGTTAATCTAGAAGTGGACCTAAGAGGGACAGGTCGAAGATGGTCTAAAAGAATTGCTAAAGAGCAGTGTAAACTCAAAATGTTGGAGACGGCCTCCAAAGAGCTCTCCCCGTCTAAAAATGCCTCACATTCCACCGAGTCTAAAAAGAGTTCTTCTGATGGCTTTAGGAGCCCGGCCGAGAATACCCCCATGAACAACCCTAACAGAGACATGAGCCTTTCCCTACCCCAAAGTCCCAAAGGCGACCCCCAGGATAATCCCCTTTCACCTGGTATGGAGGAGAAAAGTAACCTTGCAGGCACCCTTAAGTGCAGGTTTGTGAAGGTTGAAAAGGAAATAGCAGAGATAAAAAATGGAATGCAGGACTTGATGGACCTCTATAGGAGGACTAACAAATTCGCCTTGAAGGTGATGCACGCTTCCGCTTTAACCCTTTGCAATGTGCAGGAGAAGCTGTCTGATGGCAAGCTGGAAGCTAATGCTGATAACAGAGACCTTTTTCTGTTCCTCCAAGAAGAATGGGCGAGATCACTGCTGTCTAAGCAGTTGGGAGGGAAAAATTAGCTCGTTGGTTCATGCTGTGCTACTTTTTTGTTAGATTGGTTCCTCAGTTCCCCTGCTTTGTTTTGAGGGGTTTCGTTAAGTTTAATAGCTGTTTATGGACTAGCCCTGCGTGGCTCTGGAACATTATTTTTGTGGTTGTTATAGTTCTTAGATACTTTAGTATTTTCCTTTTATGCAGACCTGTTACCTTTGTTTTTGATAGAGGTAAAAGTTTAAGTTCTGGTGCTAATAGTAAATCATGCTACATACTTCGACTATGCCATTAACCTGCTGTTAATGTGCTTCCAGTCCCCTGTTCTACGAGCCAGCACCCTCTTGCTGCTTTTATCTATCAAAAACATATTTATACACATATTTAAACATGTTTATACGCATTTAAAAATATTTATACATATTTAAATATATTTATACACATTTAAATATATTTATACACATTTAAACACATTTATACTCATTTAAATATATTTAAACACATTTATACACATTTAAATATGTTTAAACATATTTAAACACATTTATACAGATTTAAACATATGTATACTCATTGAAACTCTTCTCCACGCATCTGCCTATAAAATTTCAAGAAAAACTCAAATTTGAGTCAAAAAATTTGACCTCCAAAAATTGTTGCATCATATTTGAACACATTTAAACAATACTATACACATTTATACACATTAAAACACATTGATACACATTTAAATATATTTCTACATATATAAACACATTTAAACACATTTATATACATTTAAACACCATTAAACACATTTATACACATCTAAACACATGTAAACACATTTATAAACATTTAAATACATTCATACACATTTATACACATTTAAACACATGTATACACATTTATACACCTTTAAACACATTTATATATATTTATACACATTTAAACACATTTATACATATTTATACACACATTTAAACACATTTAAATACATTTAAATGTGTATTAATATATTTAAACATATTTAAATATATTTATACACATTTAAATATATTTATACACATTTAAATATATTTAAACACATTTATACAGATTCATACACACTTTTAAACATGTTTATACATATTTAAACACATTTAAAAACAACTATACACATTTATACACATAAACATATTGATACACATTTAAATATATTTAAACATATTTAAACATATTTAAATATATTTATACATATTTAAACATATTTAAATATATTTATACATATTTAAACATATTTAAATATATTTATATACATCTAAACACTATTAAACACATTTATACACATCTAAACATATTTATACACATGTATACACATTTATACAAATTTAAACACATTTATACATATTTAAACATATTTATACACACATTTAAACATGTTTATACATATTTAAACACGTTTACACACATTTAAACATGTTTAAATAGATTTAAATATATTTAAACACATTTATACATATTTAAACATATTTATACACATTTAAACATATTTAAACATATTTATACACATTTAAATATATTTAAACACATTTATACACATTTATACATATTTTAAAATATTTGTATATATTTATACTCATGTATACACATTTATACACATTTAAATATATTTATATATAATTATAAACACTTTTAAACATGTTTATACATATTTAAACACATTTATACACATTTAAACACACTTATACTCACTTAAACTCTTCCTCATGCATCTGCCTGTAAAACATCAATAAAAACCCACATCTGAGTCAAAAGTTATAAAGTACGGAAGTTACTGTATCACATTTAAACACATTTATACACATTTATACACGTTTAAACACATTTATACACATTTATACACATCTAAACACATTGATACACATTTAAATATATTTATACATATTTAAACACATTTAAAAATATTTAAACATATTTATATACATCTAAACACCATTAAACATGTTTATACAAATCTAAACACATTTAAACACATTTATACATATTAAATATACACATTTAAACATATTTATACACATTTATACATATTTAAACATATTTATACATGCATTTTAATAAATTTATACACATTTAAACATATTTACACATATTTAAACATATTTATACATATTTAAACATATTCATAGACATTTATACACATAAATAAATATATTTAAACATATTTATACATATTTAAACACATTTAAATATAATTTAACACATTTAAACACATTTACATACATTTTAAAATATTTATACACATTCAAACATATTTATACACATTCAAACATATTTATATACATTTAAATATATTTATACACATTTATACACACTTTTAAATATGTTTATACATATTTAAACACATTTATACACATTTAAATGTATTTATACTCATTTAAACTCTTCCTCATGCATGTGCCTATAAAATTTTAGGAAAAACTCACATCCGAATCAAACGTTATAACCTCCAAAAGTTGTTGCATCACATTTAAACACATTTAAACACATCTTTACACATTTATACACAACTAAACACATTGATACACATTTAACTATATTTATACATATTAAAAACATTTAAAAATATTTAAACACATTTATATACATCTAAACACCATTACACACACACACACACACACACACACACACACACACACACACATTTAAACATGTTTATACACATTTAAACAAGTTTACACACATTTATACACACTTTTAAACATGTTTATACATATTTAAACGTATTTATACATATTTAAACGCATGTATACAGATTTATACACATCTAAAATTATTAAACACATCTAAACACATCTAAACACATTTAAACACATTTATACACTTTTAAACACATTTATACATATTTATACATATTTAAACATATTTAAACACATTTAAATACATTTATATATATTTAAACACATTTATATATATTTATACATATTTAAATATATTTAAACATATTTATACACATTTAAACACATTTATACACTTTTTAAAACATTTATACACACTTTTAAACATGTTTATACATATTTAAATATATTTATACACACTTAAATGTATTTATACACATTTAAACACATTTATACATATTTATACTCATTTAAACATATTTATACATATTTAAACATTTATACTCATTTAAACTCTTGCTCACGCATCTGCCTATAAAATTTTAGCAAAAACCCACATCCGAGTCAAAAGTTATGACCTCCGAAAGTTGCTGCATCACATTTGAACATATTTAAACACATTTATACATATTTTTATACATTTAAACACATTTAAACACATCTATACACATTTATACACATCTAAACACATTGATACACATTTAAATATATTTATACATATTTAAACACATTTAAAAATATTTAAACAAATTTATATACATCTAAAACCATTAAACATATTTATACACATCTAAACACATTTATACCATTTTTACACATTTATACACATTTAAACATATTTATACACACATTTAAACACGTTTATACATATTTAAACATGTTTACACATAATTAAATATTTTTAAACATATTTAAACACATTTATACATATTTAAACACATTTGTACACATTTAAAAATATTTATACACATGTAAACACATTTAATCACATTTAAACACATTTATACATATTTTACAATATTTATACATATTTATACACATTTAAACATATTTACATACATTTATACATATTTTTAAACATGTTTATACATATTTAAACATATTTGTACATATTTATACACATTTAAACATATTTATACACATTTAAACTTGTTTAAACATATTTAAACATTTATACTAATCTAAACACATTGATACACATCTAAACATTTATACACATCTAAACACATTGATACACATTTAAATATATTTATACATATTTAAACATATTTATATACATCTAAGCACCATTAAACACATTTATACATATCTAAACACATGTAAACATATTTATACATATTTAAACACATTTAAACATATTTATAAATACCACCCCAACTTAGGCATTAGGGCTTAACAGTATTCCATCCTAACATTGGAAACCTTCTCGAGTTGTGGGTGGAATCTGATTAAGAAGGAGTCTCTGGATTCTAGGCCAGTTCCTATTGGATTTGGGTATCAATAATCTACTACTTTCTCTTGATTTTTAGGAAGAAAGGGGAGAAATTTTAACTAAAAACTTAATGAATAAAACTTGAAAGGTGATACACCAGATAAGATTCAGATTCTTCAAAGGTTCAAACTGACATTCACTTTGACATACCCTAATGATTTTTGCAAAATCCTTCACTGTCCAATACATAGGCTAACTTGAAAGTCGCTATTAGGGATTTCACCACAAATAGTAATAATCATATCAATAGACATGTAGATTCTCCAAAAGGTTATATCCTACAAGCTAGATTAGGAATCAATATAATTTACTAATCTATGTTATAGAAATACTACACTTGAATGTAGAATATTGAATAAGATTGATAACAAAAGATCATAACACGATATATGAGAAATGGGCCATCTTTATTCTTATTAAATTCTGTGGGCGGTTTCATGAATGAATTTTAGAATAATGGAAAGGAAAACATGCATCCTCTTGCACAAAATTGATACTCAACATGAACTAAGTGGGTACAGAAATGCATAAAAGGGCTATAGGAAAAAAATAGTTTACTAAAAGCTCTTCCATCCAAATTCTGAACTCTTACTAATGAAGCAAGAGCTCAGCTATATAGCTTATGAAACCCCTTGCAAAAAATACTCCTCCCTCCAAAAATCCCCTCCAAAATAGCAAGTTACTAATCCTAAGGCTTAATAAGTGCCCCAAATTAAGCCCTAAATTTACCCCTAAAACTAGCCCCTCCAAAGTTGGTGTATGAAAGACTTACATCCTTTCACAAAATTTACCAACTTATTACAAATACATTACAATCTCATTCAAACCAACCCCAAAATGCACAAACCCTATTGCATACATAACCTAATACCATGACATAAAACCCTAACTCCAACCAGCACTATAGTCAACAACCCTAACCATTTGCAATAAACCTGACCCACAGTCAAGCTAACTCCAACCTAAGTCGATCACAGCTCATGGCCAACATGACAATACCCACTGTGAAAATTTTCCATCTATTGTGGCACCTAAAGTACTGTCATGGCATTTCTTGAGGAATGTCGAGGTGCTGCACCTGACATGGCATTAAATTGCTTTGTTAGTGGACTTGAAAAATTTGTAAAAACACTACATAATGTTTTCGCATCACATTTTCATTTGGCTCTGAAGGAAAAGTTTAGGGTTTTCTATTGCACCCCCATGATTGTGGTTTGAATCTGGAGGTTTGATTCCATGATCAGTGGCATTGTATCTGCAATTAGATCTTGCTAAGAAGCTTGAGCTCTTTGTGTAACTAGGAGTCTCGAAACATTTTATACCATTAAACATGGTGTTCTCTGTGGGTGTTTCGAATGCTTGCTAGTTTTTTTGGGTCACTTTGCTCAAATCTGGATGATGCAGAGCTGGGGCTCTATGTATACTGTGAGTCTTCACTGTGGCTTGTAACTTGAGTTTTCCCATGCCATAATGTGGCGCTGTCTCTACATCTAGAACTTTTGAAGCTCGCTGGAGTTTGGGGTTTGTTTGTGTTACATTGTAGTTAAACCACTGTAAGCTTGGACTTGGTCTGAGCTGTGGTTGAAAGATGTGGAGTGATTACTTTGTGAAATTGGTCTTGAAACTTGGCATATTTCAACCATAGCTTCAGACTCATTCCAAGCTCATGGTGTATAATGAACTCAACTTTCAACATTTCAAACCGGTCTGCAAATTTGACTCCATAACTAAACACATGGTGTATCTTCTACATTTGGACTCCATCATGCTCGCCTTGTTTAACACTAGATATTTATCCTCTTTCTTTTATTCACTCTCTTCTTCTTGTTTGAACTTGTTGTTACATCTCATGAATTAAAAAGTCTTAAGTTACGGGTTTTAGCTTTAATGCTTCTCCATGATTTACTGCAATATTTCTGGGTTCTTAAAAGATTTTACATCTTTTCAGCAGTAAATTGGGGTTCTTTTGTTTACTCCTTCTGTAGATTCCTTCTTTGTAGCATAAATAACAAATGAGCTCCACTTTGAGTCACTTTCTGTTTCTTTTAATGTTGACAAAATTGGGATACCCACATGGCCATTTCTACATATCTTGATGTAAACTTTGAAAAAAAACACATGCAAACTATCGGTCTCATTGAGATATTGTCTTTTCTCAGCTGTAAACTCTATTTAATGTTTTTTTAGAAGCTTGACAATAATGTCATAACAGAAAACATACTTCTTTCTGTCAAGGCCGTGGACATTATTTATTGTCTGAGAAACATATCATGTTTGTGTTGAGCGTTGTTTTAACACAAGCCAACTTGCTAGGATCTCGAGATTCAATTTCCTCTCTTGAAAGAATAACAGAGTTATTCCCAAGGTTCTCCAGGGTCGGGTCACAACCTGCTTGGTTACTCAGTTGAAGATAAATGTGATTGTTCATGAGGAGGCCTTTGCTGGTATGTTCAAGATAGAGAACTGCAAAATATTTGTAATTCTCTTTTTTTGGTATTTTCCATTTTAACAAGTATGGGTGTTGTAAATAAAATGCAATTTTGTGTGTTAAAGTTGGTAATTTTTAGAATTAATGACAACATTTTTGAAGAGGGAAGGGTAACGAGAAATAAAGAAAACTATAAAAAAAGTGAAATCCTAAGGACATAAACCGCCATGAACCCCTTCCTTGCGATTTGAATGCTGGAGAGATTTGGAACAAGCCACGAAGCATAAATCAAACCAAGTCACAATTCACTACTCCACAGATGCAAGCGTTTCGAGAGAAGATGTATTTACTCGTGCAAGATATTCAAAATCTATCAAATCACGAAGCCACCAAGATGTGTGAACCCACGAGATAGATTTATCATTAAGCCCAAATATTATCTCCTCCACACATTCATCACAGCAAGGTAGATACACAATAGCAAACTCCAACTAAAAGGTAGCACGAATTTAAAACACAATAACCCAAAGGGCTCTCTAAAAATAAAGAATAATGCAAGCATACATTCAATAAATTTGCATAGATAGCAGTAATTCACACACCACGAATGAAGCACCCAATGTATATCTTTATTGTAATAAAAAGTTGGTCCTTTACATTGCTTTTTGATTACAATATATAGATTTTTGATCTACAACTCTGATTTTTAGAGTTAGGGCATTAGAGAGTCTAAACTAAAGAAATAGAACTAAACTAGAACTTTGCTGAAGGTAAACTACTTGCTAACTGATACTATGTAACTTGCATGGATTCTTAGACCCATTTACAATCTATTTAACTATGCAAAGAGGGAAAAATCTGCCAGAGAAGAGAAAGAGAAAGATGATGAATTCCTTCTATGAACTGGGAGTCTTCTTCTTGATTCTGGTGGTCCTCTTTGGAATTTTTACCTGGGTTGTTCCTGACGATGGGAACTAATAGGAGACCCTTAGTTCCTATAAAACAAACTCATTTTGTCCATTGATCCGATCTGGAGTCGAACTGGTGTTAAAAAAGATGACCTCGCTGGAAACACCCAGTTTTTTTAGACCCCGACCTCTACCCTGAAACTTTAATGTCTTCAAGATTTCCCAGGTGCTCTTTAAATATTCAAACTTGGAGGTCCAAAAGTTCAGACTTGTCATGGGCCGAAAGGCCAAAAAAATTTGAGGAGGTTGAAAGGCCAAAAAATACTCTTTGCTATATGGGTTGAAAGGCCAAAAAGTTAGAGGCTGAAAGGCTGAAAAATACTGCCTTAGTGAAATTTGACCAAGTGTGAAAATCTTTCCCGGTCTATCTGGTGATTTGGACCCTGGAACTTTATCCAGTGAAGACTTCTGGGTGAGCTTCCTGGAGCATTTGCACTATCTCCTAGACTTCCTCAAAATTGATCTCTTTTCTTTTTATCTTTGTGACCCTTCGTTCTTGCTTCTCTCTGAAGATAGTCAATTTAGAAGTGAAGAACGTGATCTCTTCTTCGTGCTAGGACATTCTGTGTATTTCATCTTTCATGTAGAATAGTTGCTGCAAGGCCTCCTTGGTGTTGACTCCAGCCAGAATGTCTCTGAAATGTTGGACCACTTCCTTGGAGGGCCATAGAGCCTATTGGATTTCATCTCGATAGATGTTAAGGCCAACACCTGTGAAGAAGGTATCTATATCTTTGATCCATTTTATTACCTCTTCCCGCTTTTCATCTATAAGGGCCTGATGTTTCTTGTAGAGATTAATTATTTTGGTCATCTGTTTGATCCAAGTCTCAAATTTATCCAATTCTTTGCCCTCATAGATTTTCACCAAAATTTGGAAGCATTGCTTTCTAATTACCTCCAAATCCTAGAGAGATACCTGCCACTTAGCTACCTTGGCATCCATACCCCCGTCATCTTCCACTAGGTCGATGAGTCAATTAACCTCAACCAAAATGGTCCTGTATGGCCTAAATATTGATGGGATTGCCTTCTTTCTGAACTGTTTGAAGTCATTTATCCAATCGGCACTCGCCTGGATGAAAGAGGGGTTTAATCCTACCGGCAAATCTGGTGTAACCCTTTTATCAAGCATGGCTTGCAACGAAGCCTCTAAAAAATTTGGGTCAGTGGGACCCACCATCTTTTGGATGAACCCTTTCAATGCTTCATTTTGGTATGTTAAAGTCTTGATGGTTTCTTCATCTTTATTCATGAACCCCAGAGCATGCTTGAGTTCCAAAGCTGCCAATGTCTTGCTCCCTTCTCTGGTTGGTTCCCCAAAGTCTACCTCCTTGAATGTATAGTCTCCTAATGAACCCATGGTTTGAGAGGTGCTCGGGGGTGAAAACGTAACTCCCTCTAGCTACACTATATGTTGCTAAACTCTGAGTTACCCCACTGTCTTGGTTTTTAAGCCCTGGAGTAGAATCGAAGCTTACTAGTGGAGTAGGAACATTCACCAGAGGATTGGTGAACTGGACTGGTGGAGGAGTAAGGGATACCTAAGTTTGTATGATCAGTGGTGGAGTGAGGGCTACCTGGGGTTGTATGAGCGGTGGCCCCCCAGTGTGTGTATCTTGGCCCTGATCTGAAAAGCCTTCAAGTCCTTCAAAATTAGAGAGCATAAATTCATCCGGTCCTAATGGATCTACAGGATCATCTTGTTCTTTGGGATCCTCTCTATGTTTCTTAGTAGTCTCCTTTTCTCTCCTCTTCTGCAACTTGGTCCTCCAGACTATGGGCTCACTTGCATCCTCTTCCTTGGGCTCTTCTTGTACAGTTTCTAACTACGGAGATTTGGAACTCTTCTTCCTCTTATAGGTTTTCTTCTCAACGGTGGGGGAAGATTGGCCAGAGGTGGATGGACCCTCTCCTAATTGGGGTTGCAAAAATCCTACTGGTGGGTCAATCTGGCCCATCATTATAGTTTTCTTAAGCCTAGGTTTGGGAGCATATTCAATTGGTCGTTCATGACCATACACCGTTCTTGTCTTCTGAGGGGGAGCCTTCTTATATTTAGGAGATATTGACTTCTCTCCTCATTGTTTCTCTACTTTCTTGGAGGGCTCCATTAATGTTTTCACTGGGATCAGACTCATCTAGTGTGACTTCTTGATCCAAGATATAGTGGTTTTTATCACGTGCCTTGCCCTGAAGTCTATGTCATCATTTTCATCTTTGTCTACCTCAACGTTCATGATTGGCCGGTCATACACCTTATCTTGTGTGTAAATGTCTTCTAAGACTTCCTCTAAATCACATTCCCATACCTTCGGGGAAATAGGAACCTTCAACACCTCTTTTTCCAGAGCTAGGTTCATTCTGCAGTAATCTCAGATTCTGACCTCGTGGTCATCTATATAGTTTATGCAATGATCTTCCAGATGTGGCTCATGTACGTAGAATCTACTGATGATGTGGCTATAGGTACCTATGGGGTCAAAACAAGCTCGCACTATCTTGTAAATTTGCAAGGGGAAATCATCCCATTTGAACACCAAGTACTTGCAAACCTTCATGTCCTGCAGGGTATATAGACCCAAAGAGATGGGAAAGTCCCAACAGTGCTTCTTCTTATGCTTGATGTGCTTGTATGCATCTGTGAGCTGCTTGGCCATCTCCAGTATGATTATCCAGTCAGATGGATACCTGGGTAGCTTCTTTGGTTGTATGGTTGATCCAGCTATCTGAATGTACATGAATGTCCTGAACTGGATAAAATAGGCCCCAATGGCCCTTACCTTAGCAACAGCTTCTTCTAACATTCTTTTGGCAAAGTCACCCTCAATAGATCAGATGACTGCGAATATGAATGCATCATTGACTATTTTGTAATCAGGGGAATCCTCTGACATGTTTTCTCCTTTTACCAATTACGGGTATACAAGATGGGGCCATGCATTTGGATCATTTAGACTTCCCCTCTTGGTGAGGCTAGGATAATCTGCCTGTGTAGCTAGTAGGTACATTATGTAAGTGCTCATGTAGAATTTGGGGTTATGCTTCACTACTGTCAACTGCTCATCTAGATTGTCACTAATGATAGTGCCCCAGTCGAATCTTGCCTTTTGTTCTCTAATCCTCTCTATCAGCAGGATCATCCAGTGCTTGAGTTAGGTGGACTATGGTAACCCATACACCTTTCTTATCATTGTTATAGCTTCCTGGATATCATCTCTCATATAACTTCTCTGGAGGTCTATCTTGTCCAGTTTGTTCTTGGGAAGTGGTTGCTTAAGGTACTCCTTATTCATCATCTCATTTACGGTTTTCTCCCTGTTTCCAAACCACTTGGTCCCCTTTTCAATATAAAAGTCATAGAACTTGTCTATGCCTTTGTGGAGGTGAAAGACATCCTCAATGACATCCATCCTAATGTCCAATATAACCTGATCTTATGAGTTTACTACTACCCTTTTGTCTGAATCATAGTGGTGAGCTAGGGTGATGATCAATTTTGAAGATGCAACAACCACGGGGTGTGCGGTCGCATTTACTAGCCTAGATAGGACTAATGAGGTACAATCCTTAGATCTATTTTCTGGTTGGGAGCACTGAGTCAGGAATTCATTCCAATCCATGTTCCTAATGTTGGTAGCAGTTATCTCGCTATGTTTGTTCCCCACCTTTGAGCTATGGGGATTCCCCTTGTATTGGAACTTGATTGGGGATACTGTCTTTGGTTCAATTATTCCCGCAAGAAAAGAAAAATATCATTAGATTATTGAACAAGAAAATAATTTGAACTATGAAAGCAAGTAAAGAGAGCTAAAAAATAGCTTAAGTGTAAGTTTTTACACTTTTGGACCTTTCGGGGTTTCGCACATTGAAAACTAGTTCAGAGACCAAAAATTCTGAAAGTGTGAATAGGCAAAATGGTAAGACCAAGTCCATCAGGGGTTTCAGAGTTTTTAGACACCAAACTAGGAGGGGTTTGGTTAAGGCTGCCAAATCATCCAGACATGGTGAGGAGCCTGGATGGTCTGATTGAAGGTTTTGTTTGTTCATATTTTCAGGCATTTGGACCTTTTGGATGTCTGAAAGGTAGAAACATCTGAAACGACACTTGGCGAGGATGAAGATCTATTTTTTGGCCTTTCAGAGGCAAAAAACCCGTGGTAGGCACCGCAACTGATAGAAACATGAGACCCTAAACCTAGACCTAACAACGCGAGAAAAACCTAGGGCCAACAGGGAGGGACGTCCCTGTCAATGCATGAAGACATAGAAGCCCAAAAGGGCAGCAAAACAAAGTGCCCTATGCTGGACAGGCACTAGGTGCACCAAAAATACAAAAAAGAACTAGACATAGATGAAAACAAGAAGAGAAAAGAGAGCGAGGAGGACTTACCTTGGACGAACGAGTAGGGGAGGACAACCAGGTGGCTCGGAGGTGGAAGTGGTCGGTGAGGAGAAACAAGTGGAATCGTGAACAAGAGCACAAACACATAAAAAATGTAGAGTGAAATTAAAAAAGGGAAGTTACCTCTTTTATAACCCATGGGCTGACGTCAGTGGTTTCAGGCTTTCGGACCCCGAAAGGCCAAAAACACTGAAAGGTCGGGTCTTCGGCCTTTCAGCCATTTCAGCATTTCAGAGGATCTAAGTCCTCCAAAAGTCTGAAAGAGCTAAAAGGTAGGGTCTTCGGCCTTTAAGCCATTTTGGAATTTCAGAGGACCTAAGTACTCCGAAAGGTCGAAAGGGCTGAAAGGCCAAAAAAAGGGTTCTTCCTTTATCTGCTTGGGTTTTAGTAATCTTTTCCGATGGCTAACTAGATCCCTATGAGGGGCAGACACAAAAAAAGGAAAAAGATAAAAAGAAGGGGGGTCCCCATGGTTAGAGGACCTAAAATGGGGTGTGTGTTATGGACCCACAACAAATAGCCCCAATAAAAGGAGGAATGACCAAGGCATTTCTTTATCATCAATACTCTTCTAGAAAGTAGCTTTGCATTAGAACCGAACCAAGAGGCGGTGGAGTGGACGATTCTTCAATGACCTCCAATCTAAGGTTCTTCTATTAGTTTCACTATGTGTGTTCATGTGTGTTCATTCCTTGACCTTTGGTTGTGATAACCAAGGCACTTGTCAGTTATACCCAACTTTTGCCAAATAAACCAAGGCTTCCTGAAAAGAGCTTTGCTGCCAGTCAGGCATTCATAGCCCCGATAAAGTTTTCCCTGAGTCCCAAGTATAACCTTTCTCTACTGCTAGTCGGGCATTCATAGCCCCGGTAGACGTTGTCACAATCACCCAAGTCTATTCTGCCTGCTAGGCTATAACCTTCTTTGCGAGAGCTTCATCTTTTGGAAAACCAGCTTGTTCCTTTTGCTTGCTTGGAGATGTATTGAGCCTTGGACGCTTAGTATGTTCCATGCATTCAAGTCCATAACTTCTTTTCTTTCTTTCTCTCTTCCTCTTTTTTTTTTATGATCTGAGAAATGATTAGGTGGTGTTGTCTAGATCTTTCACTCGTGACCTCTTTGGGGCACTTTTGTTGTGAGTGTTTCATTCACTTTCCCCTTTTGGGCTCTTCTTCCTTTCGTTATTGCCTTTGCATTTAGTTCAGACTTGGGTTCTTGGATTGGTGAGTACCCGAACCTATGTACTCAGGTTGGCTACAACTGACAAATGCCTTAGAAACCAATTCCCTCTGGTGTTTGTACCTTAATGTGTCTTGTGATCAGGATGACCAAACTTCAAACTTCTTCTTGTCTGTCAATGATAATCATCACTACTTTGTCTTTTGGGAAGGTTCTGTTACGCTGCATGCATCCTTTGAGAAATTTGACTAAGAAATACCTCTTCTCCTCTTGTGAGACACCCTAGACTAGATCCAAAACACACTAACCTAAGAAAACAAACAAGCCCCAACAAAAGAACAAACATGAGCGGAAGAAAGGACTGACGGTGAGGACAACAAAGAAAAAAGCAAAAAATGCAAAAGTAACTATGGTACAAGGGATGAAAAATAGTCCCACTTAGGATCCAAAGTAATGTTTGAGGAATTTCCCAATGACTGGAAATGGGATCAACTCTCCGTCCAATGTGCTGATCCTAAAAGTGTTCTGCCCTAGGATCTCTAATATTTGGTAAGTGCCTGTCCACAGTCTTTGGAACTTGGTGTGGCTACCTGTCTTTTCTTTCGCCTTATCCCACATGAGGACAAGGTCAGAGATCCTAAAGGATTTGATGGTAGCTCTCTTGTCAAACCACCTTTTGACTATAGCCTAATGCTTGGATACATGTTCCAGGACCAAAGTTTGTTTCTCCTCTAGTCTAACTTGTACCCGATCTTCCTCCCCTACGTATTGGTCCATGAATCTTAGAATTGGGATCTTCAGGTTCATAGGAAAGACTGGTTGTAAGCCATAGACTAGTTGGTATGGTGACGTCCCTAGGGTGTTCTTGATCCTTATGTGATTAGTCCATAAAGCATATTTTAGCTAAGTGTGCCAGTACCTGGGGTTGTCATCCAGGAGGTGTTTGATCACTGTTGTCAGATTTTTGTTTGTAGACTCTGCTACACCATTGCCTTGCGGATAGTAATTTGAAAAGAATTTGAGGATTACCTAGTTTTTAAAGGCCCATTGTATGAGTGAGGCCAAAGAGAAAGAGGGGGCATTGTCACATACCAGATATAATTGCATCCCAAACCTAGTTATGATGAGTTCCTCCACAAATTTGGTCATGATCTCAATGGTACAATTCTTCAAGGCTTGTGCCTCCGTCCAGCGCGTGCAATAGTCAGTAGTTGTTAAGATAAAATTATGTCCTATAGATGAAGGGGGGTTAATCACTCCAACAAAATCTAAGCCCCATTGGGCAAACGGGTGTACCTCATAGACTGGTTGTAAAGGCATTGCTATATTTCTCTCTTGGGTTGCACTAGTTTGGCAAGTGTGGCAGGATCTCACATGTTCGCTGGTATCTTTAAATATCATCGGCCAAAAATACCTTGCCCTTAGTATTTGGTGAGTTGTGGCCTCCGCCAATCCATGTCCCATTCCGTATTTGTCATGAAAGTCTACTAGTATTTTCTTTGCCTCCATTCTATCCAAGCACCTTAAATACAAACCCTCGTAATTACATTTGTAGAGTTGTCCATTCTTTGGCATGTAGGAGCTGCTTTTGATCTTCAAAGCTCTTCTCTAGGAACTATTCATTTCTTCTAGGAAGCGATTCTACAATAGATAATACACTATGTCTTGGGACCATACATCCGTGATCACACCTTGGTCAGTGTATGTTTGGCAGACCAGACCTTCTTCAAATTCAGAGATCAGCTTTGTTAGGCCCTGGCCTCTTACCAATTTCATCGGTTGGATTTCTATGTCAAACTCTTAGAGAATTGCCATTCATTTTCCTCTCCGTTCTCCCAACTCATTCTGCATCAGGAGGGATTTAACCGCTGCATCTGGGACTATCCCAATGACTTTACTCCTTAAAATGTAATGTCTAAATTTCTTCACCGCCTTGATGAGAGAAAATGATTACTTATCCAGGTTTGGGTATCTGAGCTCAGCATCTTTGAAAGGGAAACTCATAAAGGTGATGGGCCTTTCATCTTCACTATTCTTTTTTTGTGTAAGAATGCTTGCGCATGAGTGTTCTGACATGAAGGAGTAGAACTAGAAAGGGATGGTGTAGTTAGGACTAGCTAGGACTCATGCCGTGGAAATGGCATTCTTAATCTCTTCGAAAGACTTCTTAGCTAGGAGAGACCATTCAATCTTGGCATCTTTCTTGAGCATGTCATTCAATGGTTTCACTATTTTCGCAAAGCCACTAATGAATTTCCTGATGAAGTTGATCTTTCCAAAGAAATATTTTAGTTCCTTGCGGATATGAGGTGGTGTCAATTTTAGGATCAACTCCACCCTTTCAGAGTCAATAGATATCCCCTTTTTGGAGATGATATGACCCAATAGCTTTCCTTCAGTTACCTCGAACACGCATTTCTTGGGGTTGAGGGAGATCCAAAATTCTCTACACCTCTGAAGGCATTTTCTGAGGTTGCTTATGTGGTTAGCTCTTAGTTTCAAGTATACTGTGAGATCATCCATGTAGATGATAATGCACCTTCCAACTAACCCTTTGAATGCTATGTCCATCTCTCTCTAGAAGGTGGCTCCAACATTAATTAGTCTGAAAGGCATCCACCGATAGGTGAAAGTTCCCCATTTAGTGGTGAATGCCATTTTCAGCTTGTCCTCTTCCTATACCATTACTTGATTGTACCTAGAGTAGCCATCCAGGAATGACATCATTTGAGATCCATTAACCTTTTGTATCACTTCATCTAGAGATAGGAGTGGATAATTATCCTTTTGAGAGGATTTGTTGAGGTTCCAGAAGTCTACGCACGGCCTAATTTCTCCTGTCTTCTTCCTTATAGGGACTAGGTTTGCAACCCATGTAGAAGGTCAGATCGGGAAGATGATCCTGGCATGGAGTAGCTTTTGGAATTCCTTTTGGATCAGGGGCTCCATCATGGGATTCACAGGTCTTTTTCATTGCCTAAAGGGCTTAGAATCTAGTTTCAAAGGGATGTTGTGTACTATGACTGAGGTGTCATACATCTTCAATTATTCATAACTCCATGCTATGACATCTCGATATTCAGTGAGAAGCTGGACCATTTTCTCCTTTTCTTCTTTGGTCCCCACCTTTCTAATGTAGACTTCTCTCAGTTCCTCTTCTGTGCCTAGGTTGTAGGTGTCACATTTTTTACCATCAGGTGTTATGTCAGGGTGCCTTCATATAATAGTCTTATCATTGTCAAAAATTCTCTCTAGCTCTACCATTCCCTTGGGTGTGGCATTGGTCTTCAGGTTTATGACACTGTAATCATCAGGTTCTTTAGGTTCAACTATTTCCTCCCCATTTTTTTCCTCATTGATGATCTACTTTTCGAAAATGCCAGTGCACAGGATAAACTCTAAGATATGTTGATCATCTTGGAAGACTTGAAAGTTGGTGACATTGTCTAGAATAGCCGGGGCTGCGACAAGTTCAACCAAGAATTTCTTTAGTTTGGATTCCTTCATTGGGTGTAATGAACTGGCTGAGACAGCCAATGCATTAGTGATGGCATTCTTTCTTCTCAGGATGGTTTTGATGTTGAAAGCGTCAAAGTCATTGATCAGATCCCATGCCCTATTTTTGTAGGCTCAAAGCCTCTTATCATTGCAAGTATACTGACTACGGATCTGCTTGACAACCAATTGAAATTCTCCTTCCACCATCAAGATCTTGATTCCTTTCTCATGAGCTAAGAGGAGTTCGTGAACCAGCGCTTTGTATTTTGCCACATTATTAGTACAAATAAACTATAATCTATAAGCAGCATAGAAAGACTTACCCCTTGGATTTATCAATTTGATTCTCGCACCTGCTCCTTGTTTACATTTGGAACCGTCGAAGTGTATTTTCCATATCTGAGGTAGTTTAGTAGGGCTGAGCTTGGTTGAACCTTTTTTTGAAAAATCCTTGGTCCTTGGTTTTCGGCCCCTCTCTCCATCACTATCAGAAGAAGTTGGTTCTCCTGTATTTTTAGTATGCCCAGGTTTGAGGAGTTCATTGTCTTTATCTTCCAGTATTCCCTTGTGAGAGGGACATGCTCCATCATCTGAGGTACTCCAGTCACTAACCATGTTCAGGGCAAGGCTTTTATCTTCCAGATCTGACCCATTTTCTTGATCTTGAGGTGGACTGTGCGCAAGGACTTGGTTGTCCATACCTGGTGCGATGTTGTTGCCATCTTCTATCCCAACTACATCTCTTTTTATCGTCCGTGATTTTGGTGGCTCATTTGGTTGGGCAATTTGAGCCAACACTCATGATAGTTCCTCTTGAGAACTAGGGCATGTAAACTCAAAATGACTAGCCTGATGTAATCAGTAGTATCCAGGTAGCAATAAGATGTTGGCATCTATATCTTGACCCAAGTGCCACAGGCTAGCTGTTGTGCTATTGACAAAACTTTGGAAGATCTCATCACCAATCTTCAGGTCTAGGAGACCTTGGATGGGACTATGGTCTGACTCTTCACCTTCTCAGATTTGAAACATGAAAATGTCATCCAATTGATAAGTGCCCAAATTAGTTTGAGTGAACAAGACTTCATTCGGGGCATTGTATTCAATGATCATCCTCTTTAGCTTTGGTTCTGCATCTATCTTGATTTGGTTGTTCAAACCTCTCCAAGGTAGCCAAAGTTGGGTGAAATCTATAGAGAGCCATCCTCTTAAGCATCTAGTCCATTCTCAGCTTAGTAACATCCCATAAGTTTTGGGGATGTCCACTATGTGTATATCAATGCGTTCTTGTATCCAGGGATCTGCGACTAGTTGAATGTGTACGTCTTTGAGCACACCAATTACTCTGACCTTGGTTTTGTCCAATTGTATGACCACCTGGTTCATTACTTAGGGCACCATCCCTAGCTTTTGGCAAATTGATAGGGGCATAACGTTGGATGAGGCTCCTGAATTGATTAGGCAGTTATTTAGGTTCTTTCCGAACATCCGCAGGTTGAGTAAGAATGGCAAGACCTCCATTCTATCCGTGAATACTACTAGGAATTCCTTAGATGTGTTAACATTGGATGTAGGCATCTTGGTGTTGTTGGTTGATGGGCCAGGTTTTGAATCCAAGGATCTTAAAAGGTCTTCCTTTTGAGATGGGCAGCCTTGCAATAATTCAAACATAGAGATGTTTGCCTTAGTTTTCTTTAGTTCATCCACCGCATTGTACTTGTCATTTGACAAGGTCATTCCTCGATAGCCAGCATATGTACCTATCATAGGAGGTATGGTGTTTGGGCCCTTTGGAGGTATGGGATTGTTACTATCCCAAGGACCTGGTGGGGTCAGTTGCTTCCCTGGAGGTATGCCATCGGTGAGGGGTTCCTTTCTATTCCAAAGGTTATGTGGGTTTCGCTAGTCATTCTGGAAGGCATGAACTTTAGAATATTCAGGTTCATTTTCTTTCTAGAAAGGGAACATGAATTCATCTTCTCCCATATAAAATTCTGAGCTTCCCTCCTTTTCAGACTCATAAGAATGAACACCACAACATTGAATTGTACCGGGGGCCCCTCTGGATTCTGGGTGTAGTGGTCTTGGGAGTTGTTCACATATCCACTATTGTCCTGATGCCTACTTGGAGCCCTAAAAAAATTGGCTTTTGAAGCCTCATAAGTGTTGGTGTTATCCACTGGGATGCTGCCATTGTTTGGTCTAGTGTTCCCTGGCCGATTTGGTCTTTGCTGCCCAAATGGTTTCTCTGGTGCATTGTTGTTTCTATATGCATTGAAACCCCAGTTTGGATTCTGGGGGTATGTATTTGGACCAGCAGATTCTCATTTCTATCCACCTTGATTTTGGGGTGGGTTTAGCTTCATTCTGGTAACTTCGCTAGTGAGTTGGGATAAACTCTTCTTTATGGTGTCTAACTCGGAAGCCATGAGGGCATCAGGCTCATTTTGGAGTACAACCCTCTGTTCTATGAATGCCATTTTATGAGCTTCATAACCTAGATAAGTAATAGATGGAGGCACAGTTGTACATAGTTGTGCTAGTATAGGAGTTTTCATGGGCAAGTGGTTGGCCAAGGCTGGATTGTTTGCTGCAAATGGGTGTGGGACAACAAGATTACTTGGGATGGGCACAGCCACATAGCTTCCTTCTTGTGGTTCCATTTGTTGAGTGAAAGTGATGGCTTCATTATACACATTTTCCATTGTATCTCTATCTGCTAGGGGAAGCCTACTTAGAAAGATTGAGGTGAATGGGTCTAGAGATTTTAGGTAAACTTGTATGACAGCTTCATCTAGTATAGTGTAAGGAGCTTCCATCTTTTGATGCATTTTGTGAAAGTGATGATTAAACATAGAAATGGGCTCCTTAGGATCCTTCCTCACGGTTATGAACTGGTGATGTGTCGTTGCAGGATCAACATAAAATTTGAACTGATTGAGGAATTTGGTTTTGAAGTCATTCCATGCTAAGATAAACCCTCGTGGTAAATTAAGGTACCAGTTGTATGCAAATTCTCCCAAGGTATATGGGAAGAGACGACAGACAACATCTTGGTGGGCAATCTCTGTACGGTTGCAAATTTCCTTGAAGGCATGAATATTTTCTTCCATTGTCCTAGATTCACCATATATGAATCATGTACAAAACTTCTCCAGATTTTTGGGTAACTCATGGAGCTGCCCAACAAAGTTCAAAGGTGAGCTAGTTGCATTAGCAAAGAAGGCCATTGGACGAGGTTGCTGCAAAAGCTGATTTGGCAAGTTCCAATTTTGAATGATGGTTGCGGTAGTAGTTGGGGTAGCGATGTGTGATTGTTGTCCAAGAGCATCCTGAGGTGTGGCAGGGTGATGAGAAGATTCACCTCTTGCTTTCCCTTTGTCACTACGAGCCCTTTAGTGGTGAGTGAGTTTGAGGAACTCGCTTCTTTTTGGTGATGATCTAAGCACATGCTCGAATCTCTCTAGAGAGAAAGATCCAATATTATCTATCTTTTGGGTCTTGAGGCCCTCCTTCTAGCACCACTTTTGTTGAGCATTGTTTTAACACAAGCCAACTTGCTAGGATCTCGAGATTCAATTTCCTCTCTTGAAAGAATAACAGAGTTATTCCAAAGGTTCTCCAGGGTCGGGTCACAACCTGCTTGGTTACTCAGTTGAAGATAAATGTGATTGTTCATGAGGAGGCCTTTGTTGGTATGTTTAAGACAACGAACTGCAAAATATTGTTAATTCTCTTTTTTTGCATTTTCTATTTTAACAAGTATGGGTGTTGTAAATAAAATGCAATTTTGTGTGTTAAAGATGGTAATTTTCAGAATTAATGAAAGCATTTTTTAAGAGGGAAGGGTAACAAGAAATAAAGAAAACTATGAAAAAAGTAAAATCCTAAGGACATAAACCATCATAAACCCCTTCCTTATGAATTGAATTCTGGAGAGATTTAGAACAACCCACGAAGCATAAATTAGACCAAGTCACAATTCACTACTCCATAGATCCAAGTGTTTGGAGAGAAGACATATTTACTCGTGCAAGATATTCAAAATCTATCAAATCATGAAGCCACAAAGATGTGCACACCCATGAGATGGATTTATCATTAAGCCCAAAGATGATCTCCTCCACACATTCGTAACAGCAAGGTAGATACACAGTAGCAAACTCCAACTAAAAAGTAGCACGAATTTGAAACACAATAACACAAAGGGCTCTCTGAAAATAAAGAATAATGCAAGCATACATTCAATAAATTCACATAGATAGCAGTAATTCACATACCACGAATGAAGCACCCAATGTAGATCTTTATTGTATTAAAAAGTTGGCCCTTTACATTGCTTTTTGATTACAATATATAGAGTTTTGATCTTCTACTCTGATTTTCAGAGTTAGAACATTAGAGAGTCTAAACTAAAGAAATAGAACTAAACTAGAACTTTGTTGAAGGTAAAATACTTGCTAACTGATACTATGTAATTTGCATGGATTCTTAGACCCATTTACAATCCATTTGCCTATGCGAAGAGGGCAAAATCTGCCAGAGAAGAGAAAGAGAAAGAATATGAATTCCTTCAGTGAACTGGGAGTCTTCTTCTCGATTCTGATGGTCCTTCTTGGATTCTTTACCTAGGCTATTCCTAATGGTGGGAACTGATAGGAGACCCTTAGTTCCTCTAAAATGAACTCATGTTGTCCATTGATCGAATCTGGAGTCAAACTAGTGTTAAAAAAGATGACCTCGCTCAAAACACCCAGTTTTTTCAGACCCAGACCTCTACCCTGAAACTTTAATATCTTCAAGATTTCCCAAGTGCTCTTTAAATCTTCAAACTCAGAGGTCCAAAAGTTTGGACTTGTCATGGGCGGAAAGGCCAAAAAAATTTGAGGAGGCCAAAAGGCCAAAAAATACTGCCCTAGTGAAATTTGACCAAGTTTGAAAATCTTGCCAGGTCTATCTGGTGATTTGGACCCTGGAACTTTATCCAGTGAAGACTTCTAGGTGAGCTACCCGGAGCTTTTGCACTATGTCCTAGACTTCCTCAAAATTGATCTCTTTTCTTTTTATCTTTGTGACCCTTTGTTCTTTCTTCTCTCTAAAGATAGTCAATTCAGAAGTGAAGAACGTGATCTCTTCTTCATGCTGGGACATTCTGTGTATTTCATCTTTCATGTAGAATAGTTTCTGCAAGTCCTCCTTGGTGTTGAATCTGGCTAGAATTTCTCTGAACTATTAGACCACTTCCTTGGAGGGTCATAGATCCTGTTGGCTTTCATCTCGGTAGACGTTAAGGCCAACACCTGTGAAGAAGGTATCTATATCTTTGATCCATTTTATTACCTCTTCCCTCTTTTCGTCTATAGGGGCCTGATGTTTCTTGTAGAGCTTAATTATTTTGGTCATCTGTTTGATCCAAGTCTCAAATTTATCCAATTCTTTTCCCTCATATATTTTCACCAAAATTTGTAAGCGTTGCTTTCTAGTTACCTCCAAATCCTAGAGAGTTGCCTGCCACTTAGCTACCTCAGCATCCATACCCCCGTCATCTTCCACCAGGTCAATGAGTGAATTAACCTCAACCAAAATGGTCATGTATGACCTCAATATTGATGGAATTTCCTTCTCTCCAAACTATTTTAAGTCATTTATCCAATTGGCGCTCGCCTTGATGAAAGAGGGGGTTAATCCTACCGGCAAATCTGGTGTAACCCTTTTATCAAGCATGGCTTGCAATGAAGCCTCTAAAATATTTGGGTCAATGGACCCACCATCTTTTGGATGAATTCTTTCAATGCTTCATTCTAGTCTATTAAAGTCTTGATGGTTTCTTCATCTTTATTCATGAACCCCAGAGCATGCTTGAGTCCCAAAGCTGCCAATGTCTTGCTCCCTTCTCTGGTTGGTTCCCCCAAGTCTACCTCCTTGAATGTATAGTCTCCTAATGAACCCATGGTTTGAGAGGTGCTTGGGGGTGAAAACATAACTCCCTCTAGCTACACTGTCTATTGCTAAACTCTGAGTTACCCCACTGTCTTGGTTTTTAAGCCCTGGAGTAGAATCAAAGCTTACTAGTGGAGTAGGAACATTCACCGAAGGATTGGTGAACTAGACTGGTGGAGGAGTAAGGGCTACCTAAGGTTGTATGAGTGGTGGTGGAGTGAGGGATACTTGGGTTTGTATGAGTGGTGGCCCCTCAGTGTGTGTATCTTGGCCCTGATCTGAAAATCCTTCAAGTCCTTCAAAATCAGAGAGCATAAATTCATCTGGTCCTAATGGATCTACAGGAACATATTGTTCTTTGGGATCCTCTCTATGTTTCTTAGTAGTCTCCTTTTCTCTCCTCTTCTGCAACCTAGTCCTTCGGACTAAGGGTTCATTTGTGTCCTCTTCCTTGGGCTCTTCTTGTACAGTTTATAACTGCGAAGATTCAAAACTCTTCTTCCTCTTATAGGTTTTCTTCTCAGCGGTGGGGGAAGATTGGCCAGAGGTGGATGGACCCTCTCCTGATTGGGGTTGTGACAATCTTGCAGGTGGGTCAATCTGGCCTATCATTCTAGTTTTATTAGGCCTAGGATTGGGGCCATATTCAACTGGTCGTTCATGACCATACACCATTCTTGGCTTCTGAGGGGGAGCCTTCTTATATTTAGGAGCTGTTGACTTCTCTCCTCGTTGTTTCTCTACTTTCTTAGATGACTCCATTAATGTTTTCATTGGCATCAAACTCATCCAGTGTGGCTTCTTGATCCAAGATATAGTGGTTTTTAGCATGTGCCTTGCCCTGAAGTCTATGTCATCATTTTCATCTTTGTCTACCTCGATGTTCATGATTGGCTAGTCATACACCTTATCTTGTGTGTAAATGTCTTCTAAGACTTCCTCTGAATCACATTCCCATACCTTCGGGGAAATAGGAACCTTCAACACCTATTTTTCCAGAGCTAGGTTCATTCTACAGTACTCTCAGATTCTGACCTCATGGTCATCTATATAGTTTATCCAATGATCTTCCAGATGTGGCTCGTGTACATAGAATCTGCCGATGATGTGGTTGTAGGTACCTATGGGGTCAAAATGAGCTCGCACTGTCTTGTAAATTTGCAAGGGGAAATCATCCCATTTGAACACCAAGGACTTGCAAACCTTCATGTCCTACAGGGTATATGGCCCCAAAGAGATGGTAAAGTCCCAACAGTGCTTCTTCTTATGCTTGATGTGCTTGCATGCATTCGCGAGTAACCTGGCCATCTGCAGTATGATTATTCAGTCAGATGGATACCTGGGTAGCTTCTTTGGTTGTATGGTTGATCTAGCTATTCAAATGTACATGAATGTCTTGAACTAGATAAAATAGGCCCCAATGGTCCTTACCTTAGCAGTAGCTTCTTCTGACATTCTTTTGGCAAAGTCACCCTCAATAGATCAGATGACTATGAATATGAATGCGTCGTTGACTATTCTGTAATCAGGGGAATCCTCTAACATGTTTGCTCCTTTTACCAATTGTTGGTATGTACAAGATGGGGCCATGCATTTGGATCATTCAAACTTCCCCTCTTGGTGAGGCCGAGATAATCTGCCATGTAGCTAGTAGGTACATTATGTAAGTGCTCATGTAGATTTTGGGGTTTTTCTTCACTGCTATCAACTGCTCATCTAGATTGTCACTAATGATAGTGCCCCAATCAAATCTTTCCTTTCCTTCTCTGATCCTCTCTATCAGCAGGATCATCCAGTGCTCGAGTTGGGTGGACTTTGGTAACCCATACACCCTGCTTATCATTGTTATAGTTGCCTGGATATCATCTCTCATATAACCTCTATGGAGGTCTATCTTGTCCAGTTTGTTCTTGGGAAGTTTTTGCTTGAGGTATTCCTTATTCATCATCTCATTTACGATTTTCTCCCTGTTGCCAAACCACTTGGTCCCCTTTTCAATATAAAAGTCATAGAACTTGTCTATGCCTTTGTGGAGGTGAAAGATGTCCTCAATGACATTCGGCCTGATGTCCAATATAACCTGATCTTTTGAGTTTACTACTACCCTTTTTTCTAAATCATAGTGGTGAACTAGGGTGATGATCAATTTTGAAGATGCAACAACCACGGGGTGTATGGCTGCATTTACTAGCCCAGATAGGACTAATGAGGTACAGTCCTCAGATCTATTTTCCAATTGGGAGCACTGAGTCAGGAATTCATTCCAATCCACATTCCCAATGTTGGTATCAGTTATATTTCTATGTTTTTTCCCCACCTTTGAGCTAGGGGGATTCCCCTTGTATTGGAACTTCATTGGGGATATTGTCTTTGGTTCAGTCATTCCAATAAGAAAAGACAAATATCAGTAGCTTATTGAACAAGAAAGCAATTTAAACTATGAAAGCAAGTAAAGAGAGATGAAAAATAGTTAAAGTGTAAGTTTTTGCACTTTCAGACCTTTTGGGGTTTCAAACACTAAAAACTAGTTCGGAGACCGAAAATTTTGAAAGTGCAAACAGGCAAAATGGTAAGGCCAAGTCCATCGGGGGTTTCAGAGTTTTCAGACACCGAACTAGGAGGGGTTTGGTCAAGGCCGCCAAATCATCCAGACATGGTGAGGAGCCTAGATGGTCTAATTGGAGGTTTCATTTGTTTGGCTTTTCGGGCTTTCAGACCTTTCAGATGTTCAAAAGGCTAAAATGTCCAAAATGGCACTTGGCAAGGATGAAGATCTATTTTTCAGCCTTTCAGAGCCCAAAAACCTGCGGTAGGCACCATGACTGACAGAAACATGAGACCCTAAACCTAGACCTAATGACATAAGAAAACCCTAGGGTCAATAGGGAGGGACATCCATGTCGATGCATGAAGACATAGAAGCCCAAAAGGGCAGCAAAATGAAGTGCCCCAGGCTGGACAAGCACTAGGTGCACCGAAAAGATAAAAAAGAACTAGACATAGATGAAAAAAAGAAGCAAAAAGAGAGCGAGGACTTACCTTGGATGAACGAGTAGGGGAGGACAACCAGGTGGCTCGGAGGTGGAAGCAGTCAGCGAGGAGAAACAAGCGGAATCCCAAGAGAGAGCACAAACACATAAAAAATGCAGAGTGAAATGAAAATAGGGAAGCTACCCCTTTTATAACCCACGGGTTGACGTCAGCAATTTCAGGGTTTCAGACCCTGAAAGGCTGAAAACATTGAAAGGTCGGGTCTTTGGCCTTTTGGCCATTTTGGCATTTCGAAGGATCTAAGTCCTCTGAAAGTCTGAAAGAGCCAAAAGGTTGGGTCTTCGTCCTTTTGGCCATTTCAGAATTTTGGAGGACCTAAGTACTCCAAAAGGCCAAAAGGGCCGAAAGGCCAAAAAAAGGGTTCTTCCTTTATCTTCTTTGGTTTTAGTAATCTTTTCTGGTGGCTGACTGGATCTCTATGAGGGGCGGACATGAAAAAAGGAAAAAGACAAAAAGAAGGGGGGTCCCCATGGTCAAAGGACCTAAAATGGGGTGTGTGTTGTGGACCCACAATATTTTGATTTCCAGCATGACCATAAATGTTTTAAACATAAAAAACACTGTTTACTACTGGTGAAACCGTGGACATTTCTTTGTTGAACTAAGGATATTACATGTTTGGTCTACATCATTATGTCTTGTGTTCATTTTCCACTATTAATGTCTGAACATATTAAACATGCAGTTCCTCTTGCTTGTGAAATAGTGTAAAAACAAAACACATTGTTATTCCATTTTGTATAAAATATTACCGATGGGTTTTGAGAATGAGCTCATAATTCCCATGCGCAAAATTCATGACATGAAGCTCATCCCAAACATATACTTCCCCTGTTCTACATCTTCTTGACCCCATCCCCTGCATACACTCAATTTTCAATAAGCATGAATGATAACAACATGTTAGTAGATGAATACACATTGTACTAATAACAACATGTTTTAGATGGTGGCCTCATATGTTACTGTTATTTTAATACACCAGAATAACGTTTTTTTCCTTACTCTCTGCATAAATCATTACTTCATATTCACATCAGGAATATGGATACTATACTTTAATTCCTTTTTTTAAGACATGAATTACCACAACATTATTGACTCTTCAGTTGATTTAGAGCCATAACATAAAGGCACCCTATTCTACTCCATTCTCATGAACATATGCATAAATAGATATCAATATTTTAATGTGCACATCTCTTTTAATTTGTTTGCAGAAGTAGATATCACTGTATTGATCTCCAATCTCTTTAAACAATATTGACATGATGTACTTGTTTAATGTCAACAGTTTATGCATATGTATCTCTCATCTTGACACAATGTAGCTATTTTCTCTAAATGCACACTCTATGACAGTATATAAATACACTGTTACTACAATTATTTGCACATTACTTTTTTTAATTTGTAGCTCATATGCAGATTATCAATTCTATCATATATCTTTGTTCTTTTACAAATCATTAGTAGCATTATTACTTTCAATTCATCTTGCATGATGACAGTAAACATTTCACCTCCATTTGTGCATATCTCTTCTTAGGACCCTTTATTGACCATGTGTCTCCTACAACATCATTGTATCATTCTTCATGCATTATATCCTCCTCTTCTGCATCTGCATGAGCTGTAACCTTTTGTGATGTACACAACTTTCTTGTATGTAATGCCTTATGCAAATCTTGAGCATGGGCTCGTGACACTCACTGCATTTCCTTTGTTATCTGCAATTAGTTACTTGTTCACATATTGCATACATATCACCAATCAACCTGTTAGGTCAGCAAATAAAATGAGCCAATTAATGTTTGTTTTTGAGTGTCATATGAGATGACACTCATTCATAAATGTTGGTTGGTTTGTTTGTGTTTGTTAAACTAATAGGTTGATGTCATTTTAAAAAGGTTTCTTAGATAGAAACACTAAGTCCCTTTGATTCAGATATCTAGCTTTGAAAATAAGAACAATATACATCCAAATGATCATTAATAGTAAAAGTGAATGTTTAAAAACAAGTCCCTTTAATACTATCTTTCATTTAGTGTGGATGCACATTTCCTTGTTACATTGAATTTACCAAATAGATATGCAGCATTGAAAGAATTGATTGTAGTTGTATACTATTTGTGTTTCATGCATTGCTTAGATCCAGCTAGATCTAACACCATTTTCTCTCTCATGATGCAGGTGAATGACCCTAAAGACTTAATGAAGATGAAGTCCTAAACCTAGAGACCTAAGACCTGACAGACAACCAGTTGACAAAAACATACAATAAGGCAATGCATGTTACCTCTACTCCATACTTCTGTCATGCTTTCTATTCTTCAAATGTACTCTTTGATTGACATGAAATATGAAATATGAAAGGACACTTGTGTACTACATTCAGTTTGAATGCATAATGTAATGATCAGCTATAATTTTGAAATTCTAAAATGTGATCAATACTTAGAGTACAATAATGAAATCCGATAATGAATGTAATAATGAAATTTAATCAACAATACCTGAAAGATAGTGCTAATTGGACCCTTAAAATGCAATCTTTTCCTATTTGTGTTTATTTTGATGTATGTTGTAATTTTGGGTAACATTTTTGGCGGCTTCTGCTGGATGTCTGCCTGCTAGACATGACCTACAGATCTTATCCTTGGGTAATAGAGTTAGAAAACTAGAAACCATGAATGCAACCTTTATTGAAATGAAAATGCATCTAATCTAGGCTTATGCAACTTAAAGACCTAGTGCTTGGACAACACTTATTAAAGAGGAAACTAGATTAAACTTAACCCTCAAAGAAAAGCTTGAGGTGTATTTTATTAACTAGAATTCGCAGAACTTCTCCATCAGTTGTAGACAATTGGAAAGCATTATTCTCTTTGCAAGTTGTAATAACAAAAGGGCCAGAACAAAAATTGTCAAATTTATTATGCTGACCTGGTCTTCTCTCTAGCACATCCCACTTGAGTATTAAATCTCCTTCCTTGAAGACTCTGGATTTAGTCATTTTATCAAAAGACCTTTTAGTTTTCTCTTTTCTTAACTCCATATTCTTCAATGCTTTCTATCTTTCTTCTTCAAGCTATAGTAATTTAGCATATCTTAGCTTAAGTGGATCTTCCTTTTCAAACAACATCATTTGATCAGCTAGCTGTAAAGCAAGAAACTCAGTAGAAATTGGCAATCTTGCCTTCTTACCATAAACCAGAACATAGAGTGAATTCACAATAATCTATTTTGGTGTGATTCTATCCAACCATAAGGATGCCTTTAGTTTAGAGCCCCCGTCTCTCTTATTTTCCTGCAAAGTCTTTTTGATGATCCTAATTAGGTTTTTATTAGTAGACTTTGCAAGACCATTACCCTGAGGATAATATTTAGAAGAAGTATTTAGATATATGCCATTTTTAACATCTCACTCTGTTATAACTGAACCAACAAAAGCTAAAGCATTATCTAAAATTATTGATTGAGGAACACCAAACCTGGTTACAATAGCATCATAGAACTTCAACATAGAAAATGCAGTAGATTCCTTCAATGCAATGGCCTCAATCCATTTGGTAAAATAGTCTATAGCCATCAAAATGCATTTATGACCTACACTACAATTAGGATTTATTGGACCTATAAAGTCCACTCCCCATTTATTAAATGGCTGATCCACAATTATTGGTTTTAATGGAAATGCAGCCAACTTTTGCTTTCCTACAAAAAGAACACACTTTTGACATTTTCTTTCCCAAAAATGAGCATCTTTGAATAAATATGGCTAGTAATAGCTAGCTCTTAGGATTTTCCAGGCTCTAGTTTTAGGACTTAAGTGCCCTCCACAAGATCCATTATGAATCTCAGATAAAATCTTGTTTTGATCAACATAGTATATGCACTCGAGAAGCATACCAGAAAAATCTTTCCTATAAAGAATATCATCAATTAGAACATAAGGAATAGATTGTAACCTGAAGTACCTTCTTTTGGCTTTATCAAGATTTATTGGACATTGACCAGTTTGTAAAAATTTGGTCATATCTGATAACCAAGATGTTGAATCATTGATTAACAGAGAATTACCATGGAGTAAGGCAGCCTCTTCAGTGGCTTCAACCTTATCTTCTTCTTTTTCCATCTGAGCACACAAACCTTTGCCTCTAACCAGCTTGGTTACATGAATTTGCACATCATATTTCATAACCCTTGTTATCCATCCTTCCCTCTTTTCATTGACATATTTGTTCAATAAGAAATCTTTAATGCTAGGGTGTGCAACCATCAGATGTATTTTATTCCTAGCAACTAAATGCTTAAACTTTTTTAAGGCTTTAATAACAACTAAGACATATTTTTCAATAAAGTTGTACATTTTCTCATAATCATCCATACCTTTGCTGAAAAAAGCAACTGGCTACTCCTATTTGTCCTCATTCTTTTATACCAGCATTGTTGAAACAGTGTCAAAACCACCATAAGCATATAAAATAAAATCCTTAGAGAAATCAGGATTAGTTAAAGTAGGGGCTGATGAAAAATCCTGCCTAATTTTCTCAAAACTTCTCTTTCCCTCATCAGTCCATCTGAAAGGTACATCTTTCTTCAGAATAGTAGTCAAAAGTTTTAACAAGTTTGCAATATTAGGGATAAAGTGTCTAACAAAATTTATCCTCCCAATAAAACTCTGCAATCCTTTCTTATTTTTTGGAAAAGATATTTCCAAAATTGCATGAATCCTTTTAGGATCAATATTTGTACCTTCTTTAGACACTTGGTATCCTAAAATCTTACCTTCATGAACTACAAAAAAAGACTTTTGGGGGTTAAGAGAGATTCCAAACTCTTTGCATCTTTGTAACACTTGTCTCAGATTATCTATGTGCTTGTTTGCAACCTTGCTGTAAATTGTGACATCATCTAGGTAAACAAGAACAAACTTATACATCAAATTTTTAAAAACCATGTCCATAGCCTTTTGAAATGTGGCTCCTACATTTGATAAACCAAATGGCATTCTCTTGTATGTCATTTTTCCCCATTTAGTTGTAAAATTAGTATTAAATTGATCTTCATCTCTTACTAGTACTTGGTTATAGCCAGAATAACCATCAAGAAGAGAGAATCTTTCAAAACTTGAGACATATTGTAAGATTTATTCCATGGATGGAAGAGGGTGTCTATCTTTTAGAGGTGCCCTATTAAGGTCTCTAAATTCTACACAAATTCTTATCTCTCCATTCTTTTTTCTTACTGGTACTAAATTGGAAACCTAGGATGTGTGTTTGATAGGAAATATGATACCACCATCCAGGAGTTTATTTATCTCTTTCAACATTAAGGGCTCTAACTTGGGATTAATAGGCCTTTGCCTCTGTCTGATTGGCCTAGCATTTGACTCTAGTTCTATGGTATGCTGGATTAATTGAGGATCAAATCCTTTCAAATTAGCATAATCCCATGAAAACACATCATTATATTCTCTGAATAAATCAATAAGCAATTCTTTTTCTTCATCAGAATTAATGTTACCAACCTTCAAATACATGTCTCTAAATATATCCACTTCTTCATAGCGATCTTCCTTGATCAGAAAACTAGTTTTATTCCTTTTAAATTGATCATCAGAGTTAAAATCTGACTTAGACTGACCAATCCCTTTGGAAGCTTATTAGTCTTCAGCTGAATGGTTTGATCTTCCATTTGCTGACTGAGTTTGTCATTTTTAGAAGTTGAGAAATCTTCTGTTCCGGTCATAAAACTTAAAATATGTTCATCAGTGTTAAAAACTTGCCAATTGATATCATTATCTAGAATAGAAGGCCTCACAACAATTTTGAGATGTGACTGATCTAAGATCTGTCCTTTATTTTTAGTAATTGAAACATGTGCACCAATATCAACCAATCTATTAGCATGCTGATTTTTCCTTCTAGGTATAGAAATGAGGTTAAATGCATCAAAATTATCTAGAATTTTAGATACTCTAGACTTGTACAACTTCAAAAGATCATTTTTAATAGCATTGATACCTCTCACCTATTTTACTATTAACTCACTATCCCCAAATGCCCTCAAGCATTTGATTCTTCTTTTGCTTGCCTATTCTAAACCTTGAATAAGACTTTCATACACATTGTTAGAACATGGAAAAGATAATTTGTATGTAGCATAAAATTTATCACCATCAGTTGAAACTAACATAGCCCCTCCACCAACACCATATTTATTCCTAGATCCATCAAAATATAAGTCCCATAGCTGGTTAGATAATTTAGATTCAGAACCTTGATCTTTTATCAGATTAGGAAAAACTGCATCAGATTCCAAAATCATCTAGTTACCAAAACCAACATCAAACACATCATCATCTTGATCATTTCTAGTTTCTCATTCATCCAAAACAATTTTAGGGTACTCTTCAATTTGTCTGTTATAAGATGAATTATCATCAATCTCATTTGAATCCATAATCACACAACTTGCATTAATAGGGCTAGGATTATAAGGCTCTATGTGATCCTTGGCCCATAACTCTAATTTTTTTGGTTACCTTAGTACCATATCTAGTTTTGAAATACAAGTGAGACCAATCTGAAGAGAAATATCCATCTATTTTGGATGTAAAGTCCCTTAACAGACATAGGGAAAACTAAGGTGGCAGGTCTATGACATAAATATCTTGAGGAATTGAGAAATTTGGACATGAGTGTAAGGTCAAGCCTGCATTTTTAACAACCCCTAAGGTCTTAACTAAAGTACCATCAAGCTGGACCACTCCTTTCTCAAGAGGTTCATACCATAAATCCAACAAGTCAGCTATTTTCTTTGCCATGACAGTGCTTCTTGCACCACTGTCTACCATACAATTATGCACTAATTTGTTTCCAATGATCAAAGAAACATAAAAAAGGAGGAGGCTTATTGTTTGCACATTTCTTACCTTCCTTTTATGTTGTCTTTTGCACATTTTTTGGCTTTTTATCAACTGTCACTGTTGATTTCTTTAAATCTAGTCTTTTTACTCACTTGTGCTGCTGGTTGTTGCACTTTAGCAGGATTCCTTTCTTCCTTAGCTATTGCTTCCTGACTTTTAGAGGGATCTTAATTATCCATAACCACTCTAGGAGGTTTTTGCACATCTTTTTGTGAACTTGTTGTCCCTTTAGACAACTCTTCCTTTAATAAATCAGCTTCTCCTGGAATTGCTAATGAATCCCACATAGAAATAGAAACATTCATCTTATTAATATTATCAATAATATTATAGGCAACAGAAAACTATACCTTCTGAGGTGATTTACTAATGGTCTGATCTGCATGCCTTTGATGTTGTTTTTCTTTGTTCGCAAGAGTGGAGTGATCCTTTAGAATAGAAATAGGAGGAATGAGTGGTGATTGAGTTGTGGTAGCAATATTAGTAGCTGACTTCTCTGACATTAGAGCTCTCTTCTTGGCTCTTGTATTTGCTAATATAGGTGAATTATTACTCACTCCACAAAAATCTTCCTCTTACCAATTCAAAAATGCAGTGTCCAGAGCAGTTAGGTCTGGCTGTTGTTGAGTCTCTTTGCTGGATGCAGTAGGTTGTGAATCAATCACACTTTGAACTATTAGGGCTTGATTAAGCACTCCATTAGTTCACTTAGACTAATTATGGGGTTACCCACAAGGATAGCACCATTCATAATCAGTAGCAAGGTTATTTTGGTTAGGAACAATATCCCTACTAGTATTAAGAGGTGCGAGATTATAAGGTCTATAAGGCCTTTGGTTCCAACTTTTCCTATTAGCATTGCTATTTCCTTGGTATTGCTTCTTGTTACCTTGGTAAGTGGGATGATTAGGCTGCTGGGATAAAGAATTGGCAAATTGGTTTTGAGTATGGGTTGTTGGATTGCCTTGAGCTTGCTACCTTTTCATGTTTACCAACTTATTTGTGAATGTTTATAATAAGTTCTCGATCTTTTACTGGCTGTCTTTTATTCTTTGCAACTCATTGGAAGGGGCAACGGGTATTATCTCTTCACTTTTATAAGATGGTAGTGGAGCCATAGGCAGGGTAATCAATGGCATATTGGATTGGATGCTAGGGAAGAAAGGCATAGGTGGCCTAGGAGCTATCTTCACTGCTTGAATAACACTATTTTCTACCCTAATTGCAATTTCAAAAGCTTGATGTAAAGAAGTTCCCCCCATAGATTGGATCATAATTTAAATATCACTATTCAGAATTTTAAAAAAGTACAAAAATGCATATTCAGTAGAGGGTCTTACTGTGGTAGGAATCCTATTCCAAGTATTTTGAAATCAGAGATTGAAATCACTCATCTCTTCTATTGGAGCCCTTTTAATAGTAGTTAGTTGTTCCACCAAAGAAAGATTATCAGATTTATCTTTAAAAAATTTAGACAATTCTTCACCTAGTGCATCCCATGTAGAAATTGATCCAACTCAGAGAGTTTAGAACCATTCCAATGCTTTCCCTTCAATGATGCAGCTAATAGCCTCAAAGCTACATCCTCCCCAGTGATATGATGCACATTACAAAGAGAAGAAACATCTCTGATGTGCTCAGTGGCTCTTGTTTGTCCTTCTCCTATGAAAGATGGCAATCCTTTCAAGGCTTCCAATGGTATGTTGTTGTGATTTACAATCCTTAAAGGACTGCCTTGATCAAATAGCACAAAATGCAATTTTCTAGCCATTCTTGATGCTGCTGCTGCAGAACTTGAAGATGTTGGTTGTTCTTCTTCTGATGGTTGCTCAAGAACAACTTGAAATTAAAGTGCTGGAGGACTTTTTGAGGATTCTTGATCTGAATCAGGTAAATTGGTGTAGTAAGTTGGAGGAGCTAAACTTCTCTCAAATCTTCTTTTCCTTGGTCTTCCTAGATTTCTACCCCTTGCTATAGGTTGGAAGGAGAGCTCTTTTGGACCTCTGGGTTCTCTCTGCAAATTTCTTCCTCTCCCTGTATGTGATAACTGCAAATACTCAAAATATTTTCCACTCCTTGTTTGTATTCTATATGTGTATCACAAGGAGTCGCATCGGGCGTGACGAAAAATGTTGAGGTTTAGAAATACCACCCCAACTCAGGCATTATAGCTTAACAGTATTCTATCCTAACAATGGAAACCTTCTTGATTTGTGGGTGGACTCTAATTAAGAAGGAGTCTCTGAATTCTAGGTCGATTCCTATTGGATTTGGGCATCAATAATCTACTACTTTCTCCTAATTTTTTGGAATAAAAGGGAGAAATTTTAACTAAAAACTTAACGAATACAACTTGAAAGGTGATACACCAAATAAGATTTAGATTCTTCAAAGGTTCAAACTGACATTCACTTTGACATACCCTAATGATTTCTACAAAATCCTTCACTATGCAATACATAGGCTAACTTGAAACTCACTATTAGGGATTTCACAACAAATAGTAATAATACTGTCAACAGACATGCAGATTCTGCAAAAGGTTATATCCTACAACCTAGAATAGGAATCAATATAATTCACTAATCTATGTTATAGAAATACTACACTTGAATGCAGAATATTGAATAGGATTGATAACAAAAGATCATAACAAGATATATGAGAAATGGGCCAACTTTATTCTTATAAAACTTTGTGGGCAGTTACATGAATGAATTTTAGAATAATGGCGAGGAATAAATGCATCTTCTTGCACAAAATTGATACTCAACATGAACTAAGTGGGTACAAAAATGCATAAAAAGGCTATAGGAACAAAATAGCTCACTAAAATCTCTTCCCTCCAAATTCTGAACTCTTACTAATGAAGCAAGAGCTCAGCTATATAGCTTATGAAGCCCCTTTCGAAAAACACTCCTCCCTCCAAAAATGCCCTCCAAAATAGCAAGTTACTAATCCTAAGGCTTAATAAGTTCCCCAAAGTAAGCCCTAAATTCAGCCCTAAAACTAGCCCCTCCAAAGTTGGTGTATGAAAGACTTACATCCTTCCATAAAATTTACCAACTTATTACAAATACATTACAAGCTCATTCAAACCAACCCCAAAATGCATAAACCCTATTACATACTATTAACGGGACTCTTGTGACCAAGTCCGCCAGCAAAGGTAAGTTGTCACCAGGTACCGGGGTACTAGCCAACTTTTCCTATAAAGGTTGTCTAGGGAAATGAGATTCCCTGGGTCTCCAAGCACGTGAGAGTCGGGTCTTGATGGTGCGGGGCTCGGTTGGGAGATGTGACTATTTTTGAGGGGGATAGCTGGTTATCTTCAACTCATTCTCTCTGGGGATTCAAGCAAGTGGGGATTCCTACAAGCGCGAATTCACGTAACAAATAAAATTTAAAAGATACTGCAGAGTCAGAAACATTTCATCTACCTATAGTTATGCTAAACATTCTAAACATCAACAATGCTCTAACATACTACACTAAATATCAAAGAAACATACAACCATAAGTTCATATTTCATCAGTAGCAAAGGAAAGGAGGTCGTTAATCTACTTTAAGCATTAGAGCAAAGGAAATGAAGAACACAAAGCATAAAATACCGTTAACCTAGAAGACAAAATGCCAACAACATCATTGAGATAATTCTTCCTTCTTCATTAAAATTTCTTCCAACAAGCACTGGTGCATGGTACAATGGTGGCTCCAAGGGAGCATCTAACTACTGAAAGCTTAAACTATGGAGCATTGAGCTCTACAACAGAGAAATGAAAAAAAAACTGCTTTGCTATTACTATGGACTGGAAAACCATCAATTTCGCTGACCCTTGGAATGAGATCAGACTTATTATTTATACACATACACATCTAACCCTAACCCTAACTTATGTTACGCTATACAATAAAATACATTATCTAGTGGCTGGTACTACCTGCGCCACTCTATAAAAGACCTAGAGACGGAATAGGCCTGACATGTCAGAAGAATAAGACAAGAGAGGTGGAGTGGAAGAATCAACCTTGAGAAGAGAGCCGAGAAGGAGAAAGAAGAAATCAAATTCCCCAGGGATTGAGGCTACATGTCTCATAAATGGAAAAAGCGGTGCCCTATCTCTGATGTGCCAAGTGTAACGTTGAAGTGGTGCCTTGGGAAGATCATCTGTTAGAAAACCTCTTGCCGATTCAATGTGTCTTGATGTAGCTATCCACCTTCTGACAACCTTTATTAACTACTTTGAAAGTGACCAGTCGGCGTTGGGGACCGGGACATGGGTCACTGAAGGAATACAAAATGTAGGATCCGAGACTCTGGGATCTGGGAACTTACGTTCCAAAAGAATAAAGAATACAAAAAACTTAGGTTTTCTTTGGCCCCCGAAGAATCTCTATTGTTGCTTACTATCATTTAAGGTCTGGAGGAGATAGGAAATTCCATCTTCATCGAGGTCTTTAAGGCCAACCGGCCGGTACTTGGCCACCTCAATATATTCTCCCAGGTTTGGAACATTTCCCTTAAATTCATCGCCCATCTTTGCTGCATCATGACCACTAAGTATCATGCAAGTTATTCACATCATTTTAGCCCCATCTATCCCATCTGTGGATTGATACCTAGACTCCATTAATTCATCAAACTTCCCTAAAACATATTCCTCTAGTGTGCATGTGTTGGTGCTAAATGGATCAGCTCTGGAGACCTTCAAAACAAAAGACTTGTATAAATTGAAAGAATATTGGACTGCATTGAACTTATCCTATAGAGTCCCCACCAGTTGCTTGATTACCCCCAATGTAAGGTCAAGTCTGGAGTGCTAAGTCCTCACAAAATCAAATGACTCTTCTCCTAAGATTCTGGACTCAGAAATAAGCTCCTCTCCAAGGCCGATGAGTTCTTCTAACTCAACCTTCCATGCCTCATAATTCTCAATGTCCCCCTCCCATATGCTGATGGTTGTTTTGGCCTAATGTAAGACTTGGCAGGCAACATATAGATCTGGGAGTGTGGAGACCAGGAATTGTCAGACATTTCCCAACTGCAAGGTGACCCATTCATCAAGTGCTTGGGCCTTTTTCTTCATCGCCCGTAATGAGTCTATATCGCTCTGCAGAAGCGGTGCATCTGAAGTAGAGGCCCCCAGAGGAATAATGCTAATAGGTTGGGCCATCTCAGTCAGTAACCCCATGAGGTTTGCATTTTTCTCCCATTCTGCCTTGAACTTTTGAGCTTCTTTTTCATAGCGAGCCTCTACTGCCTTGGCTACTTCTTTCAACAGGTCTAATTCACCCTATTTTCCTCTCTTCCCGAGTGATACTTCTGTGACATTATAATCTCTGGACTTAGCCATTGCCTTGTATACATCTAGGGAAGGTGTTGTGATTACTGTGACTATTTCTCTACCTGCCTTGGTTTGAAGAGTGTGAACCGTCCAGGCTTTCTTAACTTTAGGCAGGCTCTGCGCCTAATCCATTGTCTCTGCCAAAGAAAGATGGACTCTGGGTGTTGATGGGGCCTTTCTCTTTTGAGATTCTATGAACCATTGTGGTAGTCGGGGTGGCTTTGCAGCCAAAATATGCTCCTATAAATTTTCCCCAATATCCTATTGTGCCCCCTCAGTAGTATGAGTCTCCTCTGACTCCTTCCCTATATTTTCTATCTCACTAGCAACATTTGCTTCAGTGGTACCTGTGTCCTTTGTCCCATCTATATCTTCAGCAATATTTGGGTCCTCATCGATTCCCTGGGGGTTTTCTTCTTCTTCTTGTTGTTTTTCTTCCTTAGCCTTTGTTGTTGGGGTGTCTTCTTCTATCGATACATCCTTTGGTAGTGGGGGAGGCAATGGGCCAAGATTCAACATTTGGGCTGCAGTGATTACCTCCCCAAATGTTACCTTCGGGAGTGGAATTTGGAACATGATGGTTGGGTTCACAGTTGTTCTTGTGGGTCTGGTTTCCCAATTGATGCCATTTGTTCACTTTGCTTCTATTGGCATGATACTCCCATATCCTATATTTCTAGGACTTTGGAGGCCATCTCTTTCTCCGCTCCCATTTCTTCTTCTATCTGTTCCTCCTGCTCCTGCGCAGGTTCCTGTTCTGGAGCTTCCTCTTGCTCTGAGATTTTTTCCTCTAGCTGTACGACGTCCCCTTGCAAATTTCCAAATTTCTCAGCCCTAAATACATCATCAAATTCTTCTTGAGGGGGAGGATTTGCTAGGACATGAGTGGGCTTTGTTTCTTTATCCAACTCTGGGGAGTCAGAAGAAAGGATTTCTACTTGTGGGATTTGTGGCATCCCGAGCTCTAGTTCTACCTTTAGCTTTGGATTAAGCCTTTTCTTCTACCTAGTGAACAAAGGAGGCCCCGCATCCCTTAGGACAGCCTGCTCCTCTTCCACATCCATTCCTATTTCTCTAACCATTAACACTGCTAGTGAAGGGGAAGAGGGAGGACAGATAGGTCTGGTCATGAGCACCGGAGTGGCCAACCGAGTGATTATTCTATCCTTCATCTATTAGGAGGCTACCATTGATTGTTTCAATTGCTCCTTTATGGGGGTCTCCTGCGGGGTTGGAGTTCCCATTATTCCCTTTCCTTTATCCCCTCCTTATTAAGAGGTTCTGGCCCCGGAGGAGGTTCCGGCCCTGAAATTCAACCTTTGTATTTTGATTTCCTTAATGGTAGGCCCTTCCTAGGCATTTTAGTCTACTGGTGGGAGAGCCAACTTATCAATCCCCTTTGCCTTGTACTAGGGATCTACTATGGGTCCGACGTCTGAGAAGTCATCTGGAAATTTTTGGAGCTTCAACCTTTCCATCATCCCCATAGTCATCCAGACATAATGCAGGCTCCAGACTTTAACATCATCCTAGAAATCTTCCCCAAAGTCCTCCATGTGATATCGGTGGGGCTTTGATGCCCAGGGAAGTGCCAATGCAATTTTGCCCAGCGGTTCAAAGTTCTTCCGCGCTAGATAGAATTCTTCCAAGTTTAGGCTTTTGAGCTCATTATCTGCCTCCTTGGCTACGGCCAGATTGCATGAGTAAATCCCACAAGTGATTGGGAATGGAACATTTGTCACCTTCTTAAGAGCGTAAAAGGCGTGCAGCTCCAATATTTTCTTGCAATAGTCCAAGAGAATTATCTTGTTCCCACAATGTTTGAGCAACAAGTAAGGTTTCTCGGAGAAGTTAGTTATCCTTATGTAGGTATGTTGCTAGAATTGGATGTAGTAATGGCCATAACTTCTAACCAGATCCATTGCCTCCTTGGAGAGGTGGTACCTTGCATCCTGGGTAGGCGTGAGCAGGTTGTAGTAGATGAAGGCATCGTTCACCTATCATAAACTAGGGAAACTAGCCTCCCATTAAATTTGTGAGAAATAATCCCAAGGAGCCTTCTAACCTGGGCCGATCCCAAGTACACCTAATGTGAGTAGCCCATTGGTGATGGGTCATTGTTGTACTAAGGCCCAGAGAACATAAGAGGTCATGTAGAATTTGCACTTCTAGACCACCTGAAGGAACTGAGAATCTACATGGTTAGAAATAATGGTGGCCCAATCAAAGTACTCCCCGTCGGTGGTGATGTCAAGAAAAAAGTAGTACATCCACCCAGTAAATTCTCAGGCATGGGGTTGCCCGAAGATCTGGCATAGTGTTATCATCCCCATTTGGATACTTTCTTTAAATTCAGACCAGAGGATCTCTAGTTTCATTTTCTTGGGGTCCCTCTTCAAACTCTTGAGCCAATTGTTGTTCATGTATTGCCGGGCTACGACCCCCAGCTACTAAAATTGTGCTAAGGCATCAGCTCTGGTAATGACAGTTGGGTTATCAAACTGAGGAATCCCCAAACCTACCCAAAAAGTAGAGGTATCGAGAGACACCATGGGGGTGGGATATCCGGTCGAGCCCAAGGCTGCGAGCATGAAAGTCTGGATGGAAGAGGTGTAGTGTGCTGCAAGTGTGAGAATGAGCCTCGGGGCCTACACCGAGCATGAAAAATAGGTGGTCTTTAGAATCCCATAATCCCTGATGCTGATTGCTAGTGAATCCCTAGATTGTCGCTGAATGAACATTATTTTGACCAGGGCCTACATCTTAGCCCACATTCTGACGCTGGTGTTGGTAATTAATTAAACTTGGGACTCAATATTTGATCCCATAATGGTGTTGTCCCTCAGGTACTTCATGCTGAGAGGCAATTTTTTTAAGGCCCTCTCCATTTTGGATCTGACTGCTGCCCTGGTGACCGCCGTGGAAGGAAGTTTCAGACTCCCGGGTGGTGAAGATGTGGAAGCCTCAAACATAATGTAGGTACGTTACTTTGAAAACCTACAAGGCAAGGGGACCATTAGAATTCGTAGATAAAAATATTCCAGGATCCAGAGACCTTACCATCGAGGCACATCCTTTTCCTAAAAAGTTAGTTTGGGTTCAAAATCCTGAAAAGTATATATATAATGTAAACTCAAAAAATTAACCCCTATTTGGGCCCGGGGGGTTTCAGCATATTTAATGGGAGTAAGATGTGGGTTGAAGACAAAAGACCCAGGGTCTGGAAATCTAACTGTTGGGAGTTGTGAGTGAAAAGTGAGCCATCAGGCCCACGTGGATGTCACATGGTTATGTAATAAATGGGGAGTTATGGCGACGGTGGTGCCAACTATCTAAATGCACAAAAAGCAGAGACCACCTGGACAACCTTAAATGCATACATGGAACATAAATGAAGCATTAAGGCCGACTGACAGAGGAGAGATAAAACCACCTAGTTGAAACCAGCTGAGAGCCAAGTTTCAACCAGGCGGTATTCTAGCTAGGAACGAGCTAGCGAACATGGATGAAATGCAGACAGAGCACGATGAGCTTGACATAAGACTAGATGAATACACACAAAATATACATCTAACTTATAGTGGGGCTGAAGGATATATACATGAAAATGGAGGATATATATTAATATACATTAAATATACATATCAACAACAGACACAGAGCAGCTACCCTAACTGAACAATGCTGAAAATGTACAAAATATACAATATTTTACACTGCACAGAGGGCAGACAACCCTCTATGTAGAGCTGACCCACCAACGAGCGGCAAACCAGATGACGAAGACACAGAGAAAAAATGAAAATAAGACAGTAGAAATGTAAACCAAAACAATGAAAAAGCAGAAAAATGGAAGAAGAAATGGAGACACCAACCTGAAAACTGAAGGAGGGCAAGGAAGGAAAGGCTCTGGATGCTCTGCAACAGTTTCCACCTCCAAATGATCACCAACTAGCACCAAAAACAACTAGCAATTGCTCAGAACAACTTAGAGTAACTCGCACTCAAATCTCGCTCAAATCGCTCTGAAATCGCTTAAGTGTATTTATCGCGGTAACTATGAAAATTATAGGTGATTCCTATTTATACTTGAGGTGAAAAGCAAATTACCTTTCCTTCTGCAAACTCCAGAATAGGCAGACCTCCGGACTCTGGGCCTAGGGATTTCATGCAACCATACCTTCTTACAAAAAGAAGACATCATGGCAGAGAATCCCAGAGTCTGGGGTTCAACTCTTGGAAAAGAAACAACCAACTTCGGGATCAGGTCCCAGAGACACGGGGGACAAAAACAAAAATAAAAACCAACACCGTGGGAAAGAAAACCCAGAGAAAGAAAATAAAGAAACAGAGGCAAAAAGACAAGGCAAGAGCCAAAAATAAAAACAACAAAAAAAGAAGGGGGACCCAACATTTTGCACACAAAATGTAGGGATGGGGATGCAGGGCATAACAAATGGAAATTATATGGGACAAATGCCTTAGTGCATTTGAGAACTGTAGAATCTCTGGTTAGCAAAGCTAGAACAAATTGTTACTCAAAGCATCTTACTTGTAAGGCATGAAACGTCTGAGAACATCTGGTCATACGCAATTTAGTCCATGATCCTTTCATCAATGGTGAAGTGTGTTCTTTTGAAGGAAATCAAACCGATGACCTCTGGGAGAAGCAGAGAGGAGGCGCTAAGTATATCAAACCCCAAAGTCATCAAATTCTCTCATTTCTCTTGGAGACCGGAGTTTTGTCCCATTTCTTTTCTTTCCTTGTTTATTTTATACATTTTTGGGTGGGGAGGGTGATACTTATTTCACCATCAAGCTTAATCTTAGCTAAATTCAATGGCAGTACTTCTTTCACCCTTCACCCACCTTAATTTGTTGAATGGGGGAGGAAAAATCTGTATCTGGAAAGAATATTTAAAAGTTCAGACTTGGGCCAACCACTAGTGTAACTGATCTACCTTTGATGTGTCTGATTACTTGTTCCTTCAGAATTTTAATTTAACTGATTACTGGACTTCCAGGGATAAATCTGATGAAGACTATTCATAATTTCCTACCAAACTTATAAAATAACTCCAGAGACTGGACTGATTCCATCATGCTAACAATAGATTCTTAAGTTCATCGCCATGTTAAAGACAACATCCCAAAGACTAGATGTTATGCGAAGCATACCAATCCTGACAAGAGGGAGAAAAAAATGCTAGGACCCAAAAAGGAAGACAACAAAAATAAAAAACAACAAAAAAAAAGAGGCGGTCCTGGAGGATGGTCTGCAAGACTATTTACAAAGCAAGGTACCTCCAAATGAGGCACCAGGAAAGAAATATTTACAAGAAAGAGAACTTTACATAAAATACAACTCTAGGCTAATCGGCCTCATTCAAAGTAGTGTTTGAGGAATTTTCCATTGATAGGTAATGGGATAGGTTCTCCAGTCATTGTCTTAAGGTGGTAGGTATTTGCCCCGCAGATCTCTAAGATTAGGCATGGTCCAAGCTAGAGCTATTGGAACTTGGTGTGCTTTCCTTTCTTTTCCTGAGCCTTGTCCCACAACAGGACCAAGTCTGAAATCTGAAAGGCCTTGTATTAGGCTCTATGATAAAACCATCATTTTACCACTACTTGGTGACAATGAAATGCTCAAGGGCTTCGTCACATTTTTCCTCCATCTACACCAGATTCAAGAGCCAAACCTCCACAATGTTATCTCGGTTGCCAATTTCCTCCATAAACTACAAAACTAGGATCTGTAAGTTGATTGAGAAAACTAGGTTCTAGCCATAAACCAGATGGAATGGGGGCATTCCCAGGGTGGCCTTAATTCAAATTTGATCCACCTAGATGGAAAACCTCAGCTTTTGGTGCCACTCCTAGGGGTTCTATTTTAGCAGGTGTTTGATCACTTCAAGTAAATTTTTGTTCATTGATTCAGCAACACCATTCCCCTGGGGGTAATAATTGCTGGAGAACTTCAAAGTGATCTTCCAGTTATAGGTCCATTCAAGTAATTGTGCCAAAGAAAAAACTGGACCATTGTCACACACTATAGCGAAGGGCATTCTAAATCTTGTGATGATGTTTTCTTTTAAGAATTTGATAACTACATCAGTCATGTTATTTTTGCAAGGTATGGCTTCAGACCACCGGGTGCAATAGTTGGTGGCAGTTAGGATGTATCGGTGGTTGGAAGATGAGTTGGGGTTGATTTCCTTGATAAATTCAAATGCCCATTGGGCAAAGGTCCTAGCCTCAAAGACTGGTTGTAAAGGCATAGCTGAGTTACGCTCATGTTGTGTCATAGTTTGGCAAGTATGGCATCTTCAGACATGAGTATAAACATCTTTAAATATGAAGGGCCAATAATATCTAGCCTAAAGGATTTGATGGGTGGTGGCATTGGCTGAGTCATGCCCAGTTCCAAGCTACCCATGGAATTCTTCAATAATTTTTGCATCTTGGTCCCTATCAATGCACCGAAGGTACACTCCCTCATAGTTCGTACGATAAAGCACAGAGTTTTTGATCATGAAGTGGGTGCTTTTCATCTATAGGTTACAACATTTATTGGGAGGTAACCCCTCTGGGCATCTGTTATTTAACAATAAGTACATCAGGTCAATGTACCACGGGTCTTGAGTGATAGACTCCACTGTGTAAGTTTGATATTCTATGTGGGGAGTCTCTTCTGCCATCGCTTGAATCAGTCCCTGGTCTTAGACTATCTTCATGGGTTGCGTTTAAAAGTCATACTCCTAGATGATGGCCATCCATTTCCCCTATCTTTCACCGAGTTCACTCTGCATTAGCAGAGATTTCATAGCCTGGTCTAGGATGATAGCATGCACCTTGCTCCGGAGAATGTAATGTTGGAATTTCTTCATAGCGTGAACAAGAGAAAAGGCCTTCTTTTCCAATGATGAATACTAAAATTTAGCATTTTTAAAGGGGCATCTCATAAAAGCTATGGGTCATTCTTCCCCCTTGACCTTTTGGGTTAATACTACTGCCGCAGAATGCGGCAAAGCAAAGGAGTAAATGTAAAATGGGAGGGAGTAGTCTGGACTAGCCAAGACGGGTGCCTCCATTATTTTTTGTTTAATTTGGGCAAATGCCTGCTTTGCCTCAGGACTCCACTCAATTTTGGTGTCTTTCTTCATCATTTCATTAAGTGGCTTTACTATTTTGGCAAACTCTGTGATGAATCGCCAGACAAAGTTGATCTTTCCGAAGAAGGATCGCATCTCTTTCTTGCTGCCAAATATTTGTAAATTTAGCAACACTTCAACTCTCTCAAGGTCAATGGATATACCCTTCTTAGAGATAATGTGCCCAAGAAACTTCCCTTTAGTGACCCTGAATATGCACTTCTTGGGGTTGAGGGATATTATGTACTGGTGATATCTCTCACAAATCTGGGCAAGGTGGGCGGAATGATCACACCTATCCCAAGAAAAGATGGTCAAATCATCCATGTAGATGATTATGCACCAATTCACAAGGCCCTCGAATGCAATGTCCATAGCCTTTTGAAATTTATCCCCTGTGTTAATCAAGCCAAAGGGCATCCTCCAATATGTAAATATTCCCCACTTGGTGGTGAACGCCATTTTCTCTCTATCTTCATACTTTACCATGACTTGGTTGTATCAAGCGTATCCATCCAAGAAAGACATCATCTAGGATCTGTTCACTATCTGCAACACCTCATCCAATGAGGGGAGAGGGTGATTATCCTTCTTGGAGGCTCTATTCAAATTTTGGAAATCCACACAGAGGCAAATTTCACCTCTCTTCTTTCTAACAGGGACCAAAGTGGAAACCCACGTAGTGTGCCAGATTGAAAAGATAATCCAGGCTGAAAATAATTTTTCCACCTCCTAACAAATTAGAGGCTCGATCACCAGGTTGACTAGTCATTGCTTTTGCTGAAAAGGGTTAGCACCAGGTTTCAAGGGGATGGTATGAGTCATAATGGATGTTTCGTACATCTTCAAATCCTCATATCGCCATGTAATCACATCTATGTATTCTCAGAGAACTGTGAGAATCTTCTCCTTCTCCTCAGGGGAGCAGGAGGTACCAATGTGTATCATCTTTTCTTCACTGGACTGGTCGATGTTTACTTTCTTGAATTTTCCTCCCTTAGAGGAGGATGACATATTTTCCCAGCCTCGAAGATCCAAGTTAAAGATATGTTCAAGCGTGACCATCTCCTTCAGGATGATTTTGGTAGGTAGGTCCATGATCCCATCACCTTCCTCACCCTATCCAGTATCATCATGGTCCCGTTCCTCTACTATCTGGTCCTTGAAGATGCCAACATTGGCCATAAAGGCTAGGATATGTTGATCATCCTCAAAAACCTAAAAGTGGGTGACATTGTCTGGAATGGATGGGATGGGGATCATTTCAACAGAAAATCTTTAGATTCATTAGCCGGCCATGGGCTCAAGTGTGCTGGCAGAAACAGCGAGGGCATCTAGGAAATAATTCAATCACCGGGAAATAAGGTCGATGCCGAAGGCATTGAAATCTTTAATAAGGCTCCATGCCTGATTGTGGTATGCAGCCAGCCTTTATCATAACATGTGTACTGACTCTGGACCTATTTGACAATCAACTCTGAATCACCTAGAGCCCAGAGGTGGGTGATTCCATTCTTTAGTGCAAATAAGAGTCCAAGGACCAAAGCCTCATACTCTGTAACGTTGTTTGTGTAGTTGAACTGCAGTCTATAGGATGCGAGGAAGGATTTCCCTTGTGGGTTGATTAATTCTACTCTGGCCCCACAGCCTTGTTTGGATCGAGACCTGTCCAAATTAAGGATCCATAAGTCATCACTTGTAGTTTGGAGCTGGGGAGATGGAGCAGTTTTTAGATTGCTTTTGGGAGACTTGGGAGGAGCTTCCTCCTGAACTGATGGTGCATGGGTGAGGTTTTCCTCTGAAGGGATTTGGAATTTGGATCCCTTGGGAAATGGCACTGAAGAAGTGCTTCCAGTAGGAATACTAGATTCTGAGGAATCAGTTGTATGTTCTTTGTTCTGGAAGGCGTCAATGTGTCAGGTAGTGACGAAAAGGCAAGGCTCACACTCTAGCTCTGAATGTTTCTGATAGTGCACCCAACACCAAGTGCCAGACAAGAGCGTAGTGGGTGTCGCTGTGGCACCCTGAGATTTAACCTCAACCCTCAACTTTTCTTCTAGGTCCTGGGTCCTCTACAGAACTATGGGGTCCTCTGCCGGGGTGAAATCGAACATTAAGATTTCAAGGGGTTGGTACGCCCCAGGGGAGATCTTAGAGAAGAAGACCTCGTTAACCCTCCTAACTTTGGTAAGGGCCTGCTTCATCTGGGGCTCACTTTCAACCTAGATCTTGTTTGATTCTCCTTCTTAGGGGAGCCATAAGTGGGAAAAGTTGGTCAAAAAGTATCCGTTCAAGGACTTATACTAATTCCAACTTAATAACATCCCATAAGTCTCTGGGATGTCCTCCATTTGGATGTCAATTATTCTGGCTATTCTGGGGTCCTGGATGAGTTGTATCTGGATGTTCTTTAATTCTCCCACCATTTTCATAGTAGTTTAATCCAATTGGGTTACTACACCATTGGATAGGGTGGGTTAGAATCTGAGCTTCTAGCATATGGATAAGGGCATGATGTTGTTCGAAGCTCCAAAATCTACTAGGCAGTTGTGTATGTTTTTTCCTTGTATGTTCAGGCCTAGTAGGAATGGAGGATCTTCATTATTTCCCTAAAAGATAGCCACATTGGCATCCTCAAAAGAGACAGTCTTGGGTGGGCAACTGACAACTTCTGGGTTTCCTAAGAGGTTTTGCAAAGACCTCTTCTACTCAGGACAGCTCAACAAAACCTCCATCAAGGTCATGGAGGTGGTGGTTTGTTATAACACCTTCATAATGTCAAACCTTCCTCCTGGGAATTGGTAGCTTCCCTTAGCCCAGTCTTTTGCTTGATTAGAGCTAGAACCTTTTGGGGGGACAGGCTGGTCAGTTGTATTGTCCTGGGGAGGAGTATCTTTGGGAGAAGGTGTCAGCATATAAACTGGTCCTTTACTTGCCTGGCTCTGAGTGTTGTAAGGAGTCCATGGGTTGGTGAAGGCATTGGCCTCAAAGGTTGGAATCAATTCATTAAAGAATCCCTACAATTTGGATTCTTCTTCATCTTCTTCAGCAGATCCGAAGAAGACGGTCTCACAGGTGAATGCACTGTGAGTTGGCTCTTGCATAGGAGCTTCTAGGGGAGTATGGTCAGATGTTTATTGTCTGTCTAGCTGGGAGATCATGATGACCTTCTCCAGCATGGCACAATTTACCTTGTTGTGGGAGCCTGTTTCATACAATCTACACCAATTGGTCATGGGCTAGAAGTCTACAACTGGTATGAAATGGGATGGTCCAGCACCACCTTGATTAACATTTTGGTTCAGGGGCGGACCTCTGGTGTTCGCATTATTGTTCCATTACTGTTGGTTGGGCCAAGGCCCACTATTGAAGTTTCTTCCTCTAGCATTGTTATTTAATTGGCCAGAGAAAATATTCCCTCTTTGGGAATAGGATTTCTGGGGTGTGTAATACCCCGCCTTCAGTTGACCCATTTCCATAGTCAGGGTGGACAACATTTTCCAAAGGGACTCAACATTGGCGGTCAACTGAGTGTTTGTGTCACAATGTGATGGTTATTGTTGTTGGTTCCCTGAGAAGGTAGCAATATTTTCCAGAGTCGAGGGTGGAAATCCTCCAGTCATGGATGACTAGAAGAAAGGCACTTCGGATGGTTGTGACTTATGTTGTTGGTTCTGCTACGGCTGGTTCCAAGGGAAAGATTCAAGACCTAGTATTGCCTGAGTCTGTGATGGATAAATGTACCGGGCATATTGGTCTATCGGTGGGGGTGGGGGAATCACCATCATGGGGGTACCTACTGCCAGATTGGGGTTATATCCCTTGGCATATGCAATTCTACTAAGGATCATGTTGAATGTTGTACTCTGCCCAATCTCGCCCGTGGATTTGTTGAGGCTGTGGGATAGTTCTAAGGCTAGGTTGTAAACTTTTACCAAATTATCCCAGTCACCCAGGGTGGTTGTTCTCCAGAAGAGAGTGGCAATGAAGGGGTCCATCTGTATGGTTACTTTTGGGGATGTAATGAAAGGGATCGTGCACCACTTCAAGGTGCGCTAGAACCAGTGATTGAATGCTGCAAGGGGCTCATTTAGTTCCTTTTTTATGGAAATGAACTGGCTATGGGACCAAGCTGGGTCCACATGTATGCGAAAGGAAACCAATAAGGCATCCTCCATGTCCTGCCAACTGTTGATGGAGTTGGCAGGAAGGTTAAGGTACCATTTTAGTTTTCCCTATCCTAGGGATAGGGGAAACATCCGGGTCACAACATCTTCATGTTGGATCCGGTGTCAGTTCATGGCATCTTTATATGCTTGCAAGTGTTCCTCTGTGGTTCATGAGCCTAGGTTCTCATATTATGGGAAAATATTTTTCGAGTGCAAGGGTATGTCGTTGGTTGTGCCCAGAAAAGTTCCCATAGGGGACCCGATATTTTTGAAATATGAAGCCATTTCAGGAGTTAAATTTTGAGTAGGTTAAATGTTGATCCCCGGGATTGTCTAGGATGTTGGGATACTCTGTGGTACACTAGACCCCCAGACAATAGTGGCTGGTGGGGTTTTTGGGGCCCGCTTCTTTCAAGCAGGAGGCTCCAGTTTGATAAACCTTCTGAGATTGGGGGATGATCAAAGGATTCTTTTAAATCTTGCTGGGGAGAAAGAAGCAATCCCACTGAAGGCTTGACTCCTAAAACTATGGCTTGGGGAACCCTCAAGAGGTGTAAAATTAGAATCCTGAGAGGGGGACAATTTCATTCCCTCCTTCGAGCACCAATTTCTATTGACGGGACTCTTGTGACCAGATCTGCCAACAGAGGTAAGTTGTCACCGCGTACCGGGGTATCGACCAACTTCACCTGTAAAGGTTGTCTAGGAAAATGAGATTCCCCAGGCCTCCAAGCACGTGAGAGTTAGGTCTCGATAGTGCAGGGCTTGGTTGGGAGATGTGACTATTTTTAAGGGGGATAGCTAGTTATCTTCAACTCATTCTCTCTGGGGATTCAAGCAAGTGGGGGTTCTTGCAAGTGCACATTCACTTAACAAATAAAATTCAAAAGATACTGCAGAGTCAGAAACATTTCATCTACCTATAGTTATGCTAAACATTCTAAATATCAACAATGCTCTAACATACTACACTAAATATCAAAGAAACATACAACCATCAGTTCATATTTCATCAGTAGCAAAGGAAAGGAGGTCATTAATCTACTTTAAGCATTAGAGCAAAGGACATGAACAACACAAAGCATAAAATACTGTTAACCTAGAAGACAGAATGCAACCAACATCATTGAGAGAATTCTTCCTTCTTTATTAACATTTCTTCCAGCAAGCACTGGTGCATGGTACAATGGTGGATCCAAGGGAGCATCTAACTACTGAAAGCTTAAACTATGGAGCATTGAGCTCTGCAACAGAGAAATGAAAAAAAAATTGCTTTGCTATTACTATGGACTGAAAAATCATCAATTTTTCTGACCCTTGGAATGAGGTCAGACTTATTATTTATACACATACACATCTAACCCTAATCCTAACTTATGTTACACTGTATAATAAAATACATTATCTGGTGGCTGGTACTACCTATGCCACTCTACAAAAGACCTAGAGATAGAATAGGCCTGACATGTCAGAAGATTAAGACAAGAGAGGTGGAGTGGAAGAATTGGCCTTAAGAAGAGAGCCAAGAAGGAGAAAGAAGAAATCTGATTCCCCAGGGATCGAGGCTACATGCCTCATAAATGGGAAAATTAGTGCCCTATCTCTGATGTGCCAGGTGTAATGTTGAACTGGTGCCTTGGGAAGACCATCTGTCATAAAACCTCTTACCGATCTGACGTGCCTTGATGTAGCTATCCACCTTTTGACAACCTTTATTAACTTCTTTGAAAGTGACCAGTCAGCCTTGGGGACTGGGATACGGGTCACTAAAAGAATACAAAATGTAGGATCCGGGACTCTAAGATCTAGGAACTTATGTTCCAAAAGAATAAAGAATACAAAACACTTAGGTTTTCTCCAGCCCCTGAAGAATCTCTATTGTTGCTTACTATCATTGAAGGTCTGGAGGAGATGGGAAATTCCATCTTCATTGATGTCGTTAAGGCTAGCCCGCCGGTACTTGGCTACCTTAATCTATTCTCCCAGGTCCAGAACATTTCCCTTAAATTCATCAGCCATCTTTGCCGCATCGTGACCACTAAGTATCATGTGAGTTATTTGTATCATTTTAGCTCCATCTATCCCCTCCAGGGATTGATACCTAGACTCCATAAATTCATCAAACTTCCCTAAAACATATTCCTCTGGCGTGCATGTGTCGGTGCTAAATGGATCAGCTCCGGAGACCTTCGAAACAAAAGAATTGTATAAATTGAAAGAATATTGGACTGCATTGACCTTATCCTATAGAGTCCCCACTAGTTTCTTGATTACCCCCAATATGAGGTCAAGTTTGGAGTGCTGGGTCCTCACAAAATCAAATGACTCTTCTCCTAAGATTCTGGACTCAGAAACAATCTCCTCTGCAAGGCTGATGAGTTCTTCTAACTCAACCTTCAATGCCTCATAATTCTCGATGTCCCCCTCCCATTTGCTAACGGTGGTTTTAGCCTGATGTAAGACATGGTGGGCCACATATAGATCTAGGAGTGTCGACACCAGGAAACATCGAACATTTCCCAACTGCAAGATGACCCATTCATCAACCGCTTGGGACTTTTTCTTCATTGCCCGTAATGAGTCTATATTTCTCTATAGAAGCGGTGCATCTAAAGTAGAGGCCCCCAGAGGAATAACACTAATAGGCTGGGCCAACTCAGTCCGTAACCCCATGAGGTTTGCATTTTCTCCTTTTCTCCCTTAAACTTTTGAGCTTCTTTTTTGTAGCGAGCCTCTACTGCCTTGCCTGCTTCTTTCAACAAGTCCAATTCACCCTATTTTCCTCTCTTCCCCAGTGATACTTCTATGACATTATAATCTCTAGCCCCAATCATTGCCTCATCTATGTCTGGGGAAGGTGTCACAATTACTGCAACTGTTTCTCCGCCTGGCTCAGTTTGAAGAGTGTGAACCATCTAGGCTTTCTTAACTTTAGGCAGGTTCTGTGCCTGAGCCATCATCTCTGTCAAAGAAAGATGGGCACTGGGTGTTGATGAGACCTTTCTCTTTCAAGATTCTATCAACCATTGTGGTGGTCGGGGTGGCTTTGTAGCCAAAATTTGCTCCTGTAAATTTTCCCCAATATCCTGTCGTGCCCCCTCAATAGTATGAGTCTCCTCTGACTCCTTCCCTGTATTTTCTATCTCACTAACAACATTTTCTCCAGTGGTACCTGTGTCCTTTGCCCCATCTATATCTTCAACAATATTTGGGTCCTCATCAGTTCCCCCAGGGTTTTCTTCTTCTTCTTGTTGTTGTTCTTCCTCAGCCTCTATTGCTAGGGTGTCTTCTTCTATCGGTACATCCTTTGGTAGTGGGGGAGGCAATGGGCTAAGATTTAACATTTGGGCTGCAGTGATTACCTCCCCAAATAATACCTTTGGGAGCGATGTTTGGAACATGACGGTTGGGGTCACAGTTGTTCCTGTGGGTCTAATTTCCCCAACTGATGCCATTTGTTCACTTTGCTCCTGTTGGCTTGATACTCCCAAATCCTATGTTTCTGGGACTTCAGAGGCCATCTCTTGCTCCACTCCCATTTCTTCTATTTTTTCCTCCTGCTCCTGTGCAGGTTCCTATTCTGGAGCTTGCTTCTACTCCAGGATTTATGTCTCTAGCTGTATGACATCCTCTTGCAAATTCCCAAATTCATCAGCCCTGAATACATCATCAAATTCTTCTTGAGGGGGAGGATTTGCTAGGACATGAGTGGGCTCTGGTTCTTTCTCCGACTCTGGGGAGTTGGAAGAAAGGATTTCTACTTGTGGGATTTGTGGCATCCCGAGCTCTGGTTCTACCTTTGGCTTTGGATTAAGCCTTTTTTCTGCCTGGTGACCAAAGGAGGCCCCACATTGCTTAGGACCGCCTGCTCCTCTTTCGCATCCATTCTTGTTTCTTTGACCATTAACCCTGCTAGTGAAGGGGAAGAGGGAGGATGGATAGGTTCGGTAATGAGAACCAAAGTGGCCAACCAAGTGATTATTCTATCTTTCATGGCCATAACTTCTAACCATATCCATTGCCTCCTTGGAGAGGTGGTACCGTACATCCTGGGTAGGCATGAGCAGGTTGTAGTAGATGAAGGCGTCATTCACCCGAAAAAAACTAGGGAAACTAGCCTCCCATTGAATTTGTGGAAAATAATCCTAGGGAGCCTTCTGACCTAGGCTGATCCCAAGTACACCCAATGTGAGTAGCCCATTGGTAATGGGTCATTGTTGCACTAAGGCCTAGAGAACATAAGAGGTCATGTAGAATTTTCTCTTCTAGACCACCTAAAGGAACTAAGAATCTACATGGTTAGAAATAATGGTGGCCTAATCAAAGTACTCCCCACCAATGGTGAATCTAAGAAAAAAGTAGTACATCCACCCTATGAATTCCTGGGCATGGAGTTTCCCAAAGATCCAGCATAGTGCTATCATCCCCATCTAGATACTTTCTTTAAATTCAGACCGGGGGATCTCTAGTTTCATTTTCTTGGGGTCCCTCTTCTAACTCTTGAGGCAATGGTTGTTCATGTATTGCCGGGCAGCGACCTCCAGCTACTAAAATTGTGCTAAGGCATCAGCTCTGGTAATGAAAGTTGGGTTATCAAACTGAGGAATCCCCAAACCTGCCTGAAAAGTAGCGACGTCGAGAGACACCATGGGGGTGGGATATCAGGTTGGGACCAGGGCTGCAAGCATGACAACCCAGATGGAAGAGTTTTAGTGTGCCACAAGTGTGAGAATGAGCTCTGGGGCCTACACTAAGCATGGAAAATAGGCAGCCTTCAGAATCCTAGAGTCCCCGACGCTGATCGCCAGCGGATCCCCAGACTATCATTGAATGAACATTTTTTTTACCAGGGCCTACATCTTGGCCCACATTCTGATGTTAGTGTTTGTAATTAATTGAACTTGGGACTCAATATTTGATCCCATAATGTTGTTTTCCCTCAGGTACTTCATGCTGAGAGGTAATTTTTCTAAGGCCCTCTCCATTTTGGATCTAACGGTTGCCCTCGTGACTGTCGTGGAAGGAAGTTTTGGACTCTCAGGTGGTGAAGATGCAGAAGCCTTATACATAATGTAGGTATGTTGCTTTGAAAACCTGCAAGGCAAGGCGACTATTAGAATTTGTAGATAAAAATATTCTGGGATCCAAAGATCTTACCATTGAGGCACGTCCTTTTCCTGAAAAGTTAGTTTGGGTTCAAAATCCTGAAAAGTATATATATAATGCAAACTTAGAAAATTAACCCTTATTTGGGCCTAGGGGGTTTCAGCATATTTAATGGGAGTAAGATGTGGGCTGAAGACAAAAGAATCAAGGTCTGAAAAACTAACCATTGGCAGTTGTGAGTGAAAAGTGAGCCGTTAGGCCCATGTGGACGTCACGTGGTTATGTAATAAATAGGGAGTTATGGCGATGGCGGTGCCAACTGTTTGAAGGTGCAAAAATTGGAGGCCACCTGGAAAACCTTAAATGCATATGTGCAACATAAATGAAGCATTAAGGCTGACTGACAGAGGAGAGAGAAAACCACCTGGTTGAAACCAGTCAAGAGCCAAGTTTCAACCAGGTGGTATTCTAGCCAAGAACAAGCTCACGAACATGGATGAAATGCAAATAGAGCATTATGAGCTTGACACGAGACCGAATGAATACACACAAAATATACATCTAACTTACAATAGGGCTGAAGGATATATACATGAAAATAGAGGATATACATTAATATACACTAAATATACATATCAACAACATACGCAGAGCAGCTACCCTAACAAAACAACACCAAAAATGTACAAAATATATAATATTTTACACTGCACAGAGGGTGGACAACCCTTTGTGCAGAGTTGACCCACCAATGGGCGGTGAACTAGATGACGAAGACACAAAGAAAAAATGGAAACAAGACAGCAGAAATGCAAACCAAAAACAATGAAAAAGTAGAAAAATAGAAGAAGAAATAGAGACACTAACCTAAAAACTGAAGGAGGATGAGGAAGGAAAGGCTCTGGATGCTCTGCAATAGCTTCCACCTCCAAATGATCACCAACTAGCACCAAAAACAACTAGCAATTGCTTAGAATAACTCATAATAACTTGCACTCAAATCTTGCTCAAATCGCTCTGAAATCGCTTAAGTGTTTTTATCGCAGTAACTGTGAAAATGATAGGTGATTCCTATTTATACCCAAGGTGAAAAGAAAGTTACCTTTCCTTCTGCAAACTCTAGAATAGGCAGACCTCCAGATTTTGGGCCCAAGGATTCTGTGCGACCATACCTTCTTACAAAAAGAAGACATCGTGGTAGATAATCCTGGAGTCTGGGGTTCAGCTCCTAGAAAAGAAACAACCAACTCCAGGATCGGGTCCCAGAGACACAAGTGACAAAAACAAAAAGCAAAACCAACATCGCGAGAAAGAAAACCCAGAAAAAGAAAACAAAGAAACAAAGGCAAAAAGACAAGACAAGAGCCAAAAGCAAAAACAACAAAAAAAGAAGGGGGACCCAACATTTTGCACAAAAAATGTAGGGACGGGGATGCAAGGCATAACACATACATTACCTGATACCATGGCATAAAACCTTTACTCCAACCAACACTATAGTCAACAACCCTAACCATTTGCAATAAACCCAACCCATACTCAAGCCAACTCCAACCTTAGTCAATCACAGCTCATGACCGACATGACAATACCCACTGTGAAAAATCTCCATCTGTCATGGCACCTAAAGTACTATCGTGGCATTTCTTGGGGAATGTCATGGCACTACAACTGACAGGGCATTGAATTGATTTTTTAGTGGACTTGAAAATTTTGTAAAAACACTGCATAATGTTTTCGCATCCCATTTGCATTTGGCTCTAAAGGAAAATTTTAGGGTTTTCTATTACGCCACCATGATATTGGTTTGAATCTAGAGGTTTGATGCCATGATCAATGGTACTTTATCTACAATTAGATCTTGCTAAGAAGCTTAGGCTCTTTGTGTAACTAGGAGTGTCAAAACACTGTATACCATTAAACATGGCGTTCTCTATGGGTGTTTTGAATGCTTGCTAGTTTTTTTGGGTCAATTTGCTCAAATCTGGATGATGGAGAGCTCAAGCTCTTTGTAGACTATGAGTCTTCACCATGGCTTGTAACTTGATTTTTCCCATGCCATAATGTGGCATTGTCTTTGCATCTGGAACTTTTGAAGCTCGCTAGAGTTTTGGGTTTGTTTGTGTTACACTGTAGTTAAACCACTATAAGCTTGGACTCGGTTTGAGCTATGGCTGAAATATGTGGAGTGATTACTTTGTGAACTCGGTCTTGAAACTTGGCATATTTCATCCATAGCTTCAAACTCATTCCAAGCTCATGGTGTATAGCGAACTCAGCTTTCAACATTTCAAACTGGTCTGCAACTTTGACTCCACACCGTAACACATGGCGTATCTTCTGCATTTGGACTCCATCATGCTCGCCTTGTTTAACACCAAATAATTTATCATCTTTCTTTTATTCACTCTCTTCTTCTTGTTTGAACTTGTTGTTACATGTCATGAATTAAAAATTCTTAAGTTACGGGTTTTAGCTTTAATGCTTCTCCATGATTTACTGTAATATTTCTGGGTTCTTAAAGGATTTTACATCTTTTTAGTAGCAAATTAGGGTTATTTTTTTTACCTCTTCTATAGATTCCTTCTTTGTAGCATAAATAAAAAATGAGCTCCACTTTGAGTCATTTCTGTTGCTTTTAATGTTGACAAAATTGGGATACCCACATGGCCATTTCCGGATGTAAACTTTAAAAAAAAAAACACATACAAACTCTCGGTCTCACTAAGATATTTTGTTTTGTTGGGTGTAAACTCTATTTAATTTTTTCTTTATTAGCTTGACAATAATGTCATAACAAAAAACATAATTATTTTTGTCAAGGTCATGGACATTATTTATTGTCTGAGAAAAATATAATGTTTGATTTCCAGCATGACCATAAATGTTTTAAACATAAAAAACACTCTCTACTACTGGTGAAACTGTGGACATTTCTTTGTTGAACTGAGGATATTACATGTTTGGTCTACATCATTATGTCTTATGTTTATTTTCCACTATTACTGTCTGAACATACTAAACATGCAGTTCCTCTTGCTTGTGAAATAGTGTTAAAAAAAACACACTATTATTCCATTTTGTATAAAACATTACCAATGGGGTTTGAGCGCGGGTTCGTGACTCCCATGGGAAACATTCATGACATGAAGCTCATCCCAAACATATACTTCCCCTGCTCTGCATCTGCTCGACCCCATCCCCTGCATACACTGAATTTTCAATAAGCATGAATGATACACACTGTACTAATAACATGTTAGTAGATGAATACACACTGTACTAATAACAGCATATTTTAGATGGTGGCCTCATCTGTTATTATTATTTTAATACACCAGAATAACACTATTTTCCTTACACTCTGCATAAATCATTACTTCATATTCACATCAAGCATATGGATACTATAATTTAATTCCTTTTCTAAAGACATGAATTACCACAGCATTATTGACTCTTCAATTGATTCATATCCATAACATAAATACACCATGTTATGCTCCATTCTCATGAACATATGCATAAATAGATATCAATGTTGTAATGAGTGTATTTCTTTTAATTTGTTTGTAGAAGTAGATATCATTGTATTGATCTCTTATCTCTTTAAACAATATTGACATGATTTACTTATTTAATGTAGATAGTTTATGTGTATGTATCTCTCATCTTGACACAATGTAGCTATTTTCTATAAATGCACACTCTATGATAGAATATAAATACACTGTTACTCCAGTTCTTTGCAAATTGTTTTTTTATTTGTAGCTCATATGCAGATTATCAATTCTGTCATATATATTTGTTCTTTTGCAAACCATTAGTAAAAACATTACTTTCAATTCATCTTGCAGGATGAAATTAAACATTTCACCTTCATTTGTGCATATCTCTTCTTAGGACCCTTTATTGACCATGTGTCTCCTGTAGCATCATTGTATCATTCTTCATGCATTGTATCCTCCTCTTCTACATTTGCATGAACTGTAACCTCTTGTGATGCACACAACTTTCTTGTATGTAATGCCTTATGTGAATTTTGAGCATGGGCTCATGACACTCACTACATTTCCTTTGTTATCTGCATTTAGTTACTTGTTCACCTATTGCATACATATCACCAATCAACCTGTTAGGTCAACAAACAAAATGAGCCAATTAATGTTTGTGTGTGAGTGTCATATAAGATGACACTCATTCATGAATGTTGGTTGGTTTGTTTGTGTTTGTTAAACTAACAGGTTGATGTCATTCTAAAAAGGTTTCTTAGATAGAAACACTAAGTCCCTCGGATTTAGATATCTTCCTTTGAAAATAAGAACAATATACATCCAAATGATCATTAATAGTAAAAGGTTTCATGTTTAAAAACAAGGCCCTTTAATACTGTCTTTCATTTAGTGTGGATGCACATTTTCTTGTTACATTGAATTTACCAGATAGATATGCAGCATTGAAAGAATTGATTGTAGTTGTATGGTGTTTGTGTTTCGCATTGCTTAGATTCAGCTGGATCTAACACCATTTTCTCTCTCATGATGCAGGTGAATGACCCTAAAGACTTAATGAAGATGAAGTCCTAAACCTGGAGACCTAAGACCTGACAAACAACAAGGTGCCAACAACATACAATAAGGCAATGCATGGAACCCTACTCCATACTTCTATCATGCTTTGTATTTTGCAAATGTACTTGTTACCCAAAATTTTCACATGCAGGATACCAATCATAACAACAAAAAATTGCATAAAAATACATCTCTTTGACATTACTATGAAACTAATGAAAATGAATATATTTCTATTACATTCTTATTATAAGATTACATTGTACCCTAAATAGTGATCAGGTTCAAAATTTTAGATTTATGATTGATCATTACATTGTGCATTCAAACTGAATGTAGTAAACAAATGTTCCTTCCATGAGGTTACATCTTGCATACTAAAACTTAGAGGACATATGCAGAAAAGAAAGTAAGAGTGAAGCATGATGAAGTATAGGGATCTATGTATTGCCTTTAAGAGGTCTTCCAGTTCCTGGAGTTGTTCATCTGCATCATCTAAAGTCTTCGTGTCTTGGTCTTGTCTTTGTCTTTCTTGTATCCTAGGTCTTATGTTGGTCATGTTTCCTGCATCATCATGGAGGAAAACATGTTAGATCCAATTGGATCTAAGAAATACATAGTTCACTAAAGAACACCATTCATCAGTCAAACTTCCTGAACTACATATTTACTGATGACATCAATGCAATGAGAAGATATGCATTTACATTAATAGAGTAATAGTATCAAAGAGACATGTCTTTATGAAATCCTTTCCTATATTTAAAAGATGTAGTGAGTGTCACGAGCTTGTGCTCGAACCTCATGCAAGTGTTCAATAGTACAAGCCATTAAAAGAATGCTGATATTTTATGAAAACAGGGTATCAAATGCATTTTGAAAAGGAAATGAATGATTGCTTGCAATCAAATAAAAGATATAGTTCATAACAGTTCCTTCAAGATAAATACATGATGTTACAAATTTTGACGCTATTGGAGACAAAATGCATAATACAGTAATGTTGTTAGAAGTTGTTCCTGATTGAAATGAATTATCAAATGCCAGGAAAAGAATGGTTAGAAGTAGCTGCATAGGGATGAATCAAATGTAGAGGGAAATAATGGTGCTAAAAATAATCGTATGCAAAAGGAGGATAGACAACTGTGTTATTCAAATATATTATGCATGTCCATAATGATCAGAAATGCAATGCATATGTAAGAGTGAAAACCAAAAAATAGTGTTGTTATTAAAAATATTATGTATATGCAAGTGAACAGTGTATGTACATATATGTATTTATGCTATTATTGATGTTGTTATTCTTGTTTGAATGACATTATAGAATCAAAAGGGTATATGCATATGTATAATAGAACTGTGTAAATAAAAAGAAAATATGCATGTTTAATGGTCGTATCCTTTGTTTCTTAAGTGTTTTTCATGGGAGTCACAAGCCCATGATCGAACCTGATGGGTAATTTTTTTAACTACAGACAGCGGGTGTTCAGGCATAGGAGAAAAAATTAAAGAGAAGATGTAGAAGACAAACTTGAGTCCATCTCCCAGTAAAACAAATGACAACTTGCATATGTTTAACAAGTTTACATTTAAATGTGTAGGATAAGTCATGTGGGTGTTCACATTTTGTTACCATTCAACATTATTACAGGAACATTAATAATAGAGACTAACATTATTCAGATAGTGGGTGTTCAAGAACAAGGAAAACCCAAGAAAGCGGTGTGAAGAAGATAAAAGTGGTGGACATATTTATTATTGACTCCAGAATGGAAAAATCATAAAACCCAACTTCTAAGCAACCCACAAAGGCTTATCTAACAGTGGGGTTCAAGAAAACAGTCACTATAATAATAGCAGACAAAAGTAATATTTGGAAAACCCATATCAAATGTAGAGTAAGAGAAGATAGTGGCTTATCTATAATTTTACAAGTAGAGAAGTGACTATCTGAAGCCTGAGCTCCAATGAGTATGTGCATAGACAACACCATGATTTATGGCATGAAAAAAACAATTTGATTCCAGCACCAAGTCGTAGATCCTAGGTTGCAAGTCAACATGACAGAAGAACTTGAGCTTCAAATAAAGATGCCTAGAACAATGCCATATCTTATGGCATTAAACTCCAAGTTCTAAGAAATAACCATAGTGAAGAGAGAAAAGCCCAAGCCCTCAAACTGTTATCATTAATTCTAGTCTTAGAGTCGACTCCAGATAAACTCTAGTTCAAAGCAATGAGCATAGACCCCAATACCGTTCAAAGAAAAAAATCCACAGATGCATGGAACGCCAAGTATTATGGCATGAAGTTCTCACTCCAAGTAGAGGCCCGAGCTCCATGCATAGTCATAGACCACAGTTCAGAGGCCAAGCTTTATAATCAACAGCTTTATAATCAACTCATTTTTACAGTCCAAGATCAAGGTAAAATTGTAGTGTTAAACCGATGTCAACTCCAACAAAGTCCAAGTTCAACAAAGGTGAGAAGAATTCAGAGATGAAGGCATAACTACAGCAAGGCGGTGCCAGAGGTAAGAAGAACCCTAACTTCTTTTCCCCAAATGCAGATTTGCAAAGTGAAATGGCCAAAATATCTATGTCAAAATGTAATAATTTTTTAAGTCCATAGTACTATGGAGGATTTAGTGCCCGACAGCTCATACAAATGCCACAACAGTACCTAGATAGCTCAGAACTAGAGATATTCTTTCATTGTATTAAGTCATGTCAACCTTAGGCTTGATTAATCTTAACTATGGTGTCAGTTATATATGAGTTAGGGTTTTCTCATGTCATGTAGGTAGGGTTTATACTTTAGGTTAAGTTTTAAATGGATTTTGGAATGAAATTTGTAATAAGTTGGTAAACTTTGTAAAAAGATGTAAAATCTTTAATCACAAACTTTAGGGGAGAAAAATTAGGGGCTTATATTGGTGGAGTGGGCTAGTAATGTTTTTGTGAAAATGCCAACATTAGGTGAATTCATTTTTGAAATTAGCCTTTAGGGCTTAATTTTGGGCACTAGTCATGCCTTAGATTTAGGGATATGCCATTTTGGAGGGGCTTGTTGGAGGCTAAATTTTAGGTATCATTTAGGCCTTTGAAATAGGATGATCTATCTATTTTGAAGAGAGTTTTGGAGGGGGCGTCATTTTCAAAAATTAACTTTTAGGGCTATATAACTAAGCCTCATAATCATTTGTAAGGGGTTGCAAGTTTTGGAGAATGGGATCAAAGTGAATTCATTATTCCTTGATTCCTTAGAGATCATTTTCTAACCACTTTGTTAGATTTTGTGAAGAAATAAAGCACGTGATTCATTGCCTTAGATATTTTTGAGCTTTAAAATCTTGTTTTCATATTTCTTTGCAAGTGTTTATTTAGTTGATATCCAAGAGAAGTGAGTGTGTCTAAATTCCTCCTTAAGGTGATCAACAATTCAAAGCCTTGTAAGGAATCTGTATGTTTGTTGACTGATCAAGTTATTTGTGGTTCAACCCTAGTAGTGAGATTTGTTAGCCTATATGTTGAACAAAGATATCAAGTATCAAGCTTCAAATATATGAGTAGGAGTTATTGTTTTATCTCTCAAGCAAAGTTTGGACCCATTTTTGGTGTATCGCCTCACTTTTACTTCCAGTTTTGTTTTTCAAAAGTTTCCTTCTTCCTTTTTCTCATTAAGTTATCAATCAAGAGGTGATATCCCATATCAAATAGGAACCAGCCTAGAATCCGAAGACACTTTCTTAATCATAGTCTAGCAACAACTAGAGAAGGTTTCCATTGTTAGGATAGAGCACTATCAAAGCCCCAATGCTTGAGTTGGGGTGATAATTATAAACCTCAACAGTTTTTGGCACACCCGATGGGACTTGAATTGTTTCACAGTTTGGTTGAGCTTCATTATTATTGTTGTTATGGTGTGAACAGTGGTATTTCAGCCTTTGGAGGTAGGATTCAAATATACACCTAGTGACTCTGTTGGAAAGGATCTACTAGTTTCAAAAGATCAAGTGCTGGTATTTTTTAGATCATCTTTTATATTCAGATTTCTAGCTTATTTCATGAATAGAAATGTCATATTATTGTGGGTAGCAACAATACTCACCACCTTATCATGAAATTAATGTTCAATGGGATAATCATCAGCCATATGAAAATCATCCTAAGCCTATTTTCAATGCAAGTTACCATACCATAGCAGGTTATCGATATATCCAGCATGTCCCAAATCAATATGCCCTTGTATAGGCTTATAAACAAATGTTCCTTTCACGAGGTTAAATCTTGTATACTGAAACTTAGAGGACATATGCAGAAAAGAAAGTAAGAGTGAAGCATGATGAAGTCTAGGGATCTATGTATTGCCTTTAAGAGGTCTTCTAGTTCATGGAGTTGTTCATCTGCATCATCTGAAGTCTTCATGTCTTGGTCTTGTCTTTGTCTGTCCTGCATCCTAGGTCTTATGTTGGTCTTGTTTCCTACATCATCATGGAGGAAAAGATGTTAGATCTAATTGGATCTAAGCAATACATAGTTCACTAAAGAACACCATTCATCAGTCAAACTTCCTGAACTGCATATTTACTGATGACATCAATGCAATGAGAAGATATGCATTTACATTAACAAAATAATAACATCAAAGAGACATGTCTTTATAAAATCTTTTGTTTTATTTAAAAGATGTAGTGAGTGTCACGAGCCCATGCTTGAACCTCATGCAAGTGTTCAACAGTACAAGCCATTAAAAGAATGCTGGTATTTTATGAAAATAGGGTATCAAATGCATTTTGAAAAGGAAATGAATGATTGCTTGCAATCAAATAAAAGATACAGTTCATAATAGTTCCTTCAAGATAAATACATGATGTTACAAATTTTGATGCTATTGGAGACAAAATGTAGAATATAGTAATGTTGTTAGAAGGTGTTCCTAATTGAAATGAATTATCAAATGCCAGGAAAAGAATGGTCAGAAGTAGCTGCATAGGGATGAATCAAATGTAGAGTGCAATAATAGTGTTGAAAATGATCATATGCAAAAGGAGGATTGACAACTGTGTTATTCAAATGTATTATGCATGTCCATAATGATCAGAAATACAGTGCATATGTGAGAGTGAAAACCAAACAACAGTGTTGTTATTAAAAATATTATGCATATGCAAGTGAACAGTGTATGTACATATATGTAAATGCTATTATTGATGTTAGTCATGTTTGAATGACATTATAGAATAAAAAGGGTATATGAATATGTATAATAGAACTATGTAAATGAAAAGAAAATATGCATGTTTAATGGTCATATCCTTTGTTTCAAGTAAGTGTTGTTCATGGGAGTCACGAGCTCATGCTCGAACCCCATGGGTAATTTTTTTCACTATAGACAATGGGTGTTCAGGCATAGGAGATAGCATTAAAGACAAGATGCAGAAGAAAAACTTGATTCTATCTCCCAGTAAAACAAATGTCAACCTGCATATGTTTAACAAGTTTACATCTAAATGTGCAGGATAAGTCATGTGGGTGTTCACATTTTGTTACCATTCAACATTATGAGAGGAAAATTAATAATAGAGAGTAACATTATTCAGATAGTGGGTGTTTAAGCAAAAGGAAAACCCAAGAAAGTGGCATGAAGAAGATAAAAGTGGTGGACATATTTATTATTGACTCTAGAATAGCAACATCATAGAACCCAACTTCCGAGCCACCCACAGAGGCTTATCTAATAGTGGGGTTTGAGTCATGATTTATAGCATGTAAAAAAAAATTTTGATGTATAGCTCCAACGAGGATGTGCATAGATAGCGCCATGATTTATGGCATGTAAAAAACATTTTGATTCCAACACCAAGCCGTAGATCCCAGGTTGCAAGTCAACATGACAGCAGAACTTCAGCTTCAAACAGAGATGCCTAGACCAGTGCCATATCTTATGGCATTAAACTCCAAGTTCTAAGAAATAATAGCAGTGAAGAGAGAAAAGCCTGAGCCCTCAAACTGTTATCATTAATTCCAGTCTTAGAGTCGACTCCAGATAAACTCCAGTTCAAAGGAATGAGCATAGAACCTAGTACCGTTCAAAGAAAAAAATCTATAAATGCATGAAATGCCAAGTATTATGGAATGAAGCTCTCACTCCAAGTAGAGGCCCAAGCTCCATGCATAGTCATAGACCACAGTTCAGAGGTTGAGCTTTGTAATCAATAGCTTTATAATCAACTCATTTTTACAGTCCAAGATCAAGGTAAAACTGTAGTGTTAAACCAATGTCATGTCCAGCAAAGTCCAAGTTCAACAGAGGTGAGTAGAATTCAAAGATGAATGCATAACTACAGCAAGGCGGTGCTAGAGCTAGGAAGAACCCTAACTTCTTTTCCCCAAATGTAGATTTGCAAAGTGAAATGGCCAAAAGACCTATGTCAAAATATGATAATTTTTGAAGTCCATAATACTATGGAGGATTTAGTGCCCGACAGCTCATACAAATGCCACGACAGTACCTAGACAGCTCGGCACTAAAGATATTCTTTCATTGTATCAATTCATGTCAACCTTAGGCTTGATTAAGATTAACTATGGTGTCAGTTATATATGAGTTAGGGTTTTCTCATGTCATGTAGGTCAAGTTTATACTTTAGGTTAAATTTTAAATAGATTTTGGAATGAAGTTTGCAATAAGTTGGTGAACTTTGTAAAAAGATGTAAAATCTTTAGTCACCAACTTTAGGGGAGAAAAATTAGGGGCTTATATTGGTGGAGTGGGCTGGTAATGTTTTTGTAAAAATGCCAACATTAGGTGAATTCATTTTCAAAATTAGCCTTTAGGGCTTAATTTTGGGCACTAATCATGCCTTAGATTTAGGGATATGCCATTTTGGAGGGTCTTGTTGGAGGCTAATTTTTAGGCATCATTTAGGCCTTTGAAATAGGATGATCTATCTATTTTGAAGAGAGTTTTGGAGGGGGATGTCATTTTTGAAAATTAACTTTTAGGGCTATATAACTAAGCCTCATATTCGTTTGTAAGGGGTTGCAAGTTTTGGAGAAAGGGCTAAAAGTGAATCCATTATTCCTTGATGCCTTGGAGATCATTTTGTAACCACTTTGTCAGATTTTGTGAAGAAATAAAGCACATGATTCATTGCCTTACATATTTTTGAGCTTCAAAATCTTGTTTTCATCTTTCTTTGCAGGTGTTTATTTAGTCGATATCCAAGACAAGTGAGTGTGTCTATATTCCTCGTTAAGGTGATCAACAATTCAAAGCCTTGTAAGGAATCTGTATGTTTGTTGACTGATCAAGCTATTTGTGGTTCAACCCTAGTAGTGAGATTTGTTAGCCTATATGTTGAACGGAGATATCAAATATCAAGCTTCAAATATATGAGGAGTTATTGTTTTATCTCTCAAGCAAAGTTTGGACCCATTTTTGGTGTATCACCTCCCTTTTACTTCTAGTTTTATTTTTCAAAAGTTTCCTTCTTCCCTTTTCTCATTAAGTTATCAATCAGGAGGTGATATCCCATATCAAATAGGAACCGGCCTAGAATCGGGAGACTCCTTCTTAATCACGGTCCACCCACAACTAGAAAAGGTTTCCATTGTTAGGATAGAGCACTATCAAAGCCTTAATGCCTTAGTTGGGGTGGTAATTCTAAACCTCAACAGTACTCTTTGATTGACATGAAATATGAAATATGAAAGGATACTTGTATACTACATTTAGTTTGAATGCACAATGTAATGATTAGTTATAAATTTGAAATTTTGAAATGTGATCAATAATTAGAGTACAATAATGAAATCTTATAATGAATGCAATAATGAAATGTTAATCAACAAAAGTTGAAAGATAGTGCTAATTGGACCCTTAAAATGCAATATTTTCCTATTTGTGTTTATTTTGATGTATGCTGTATTTTTGGGTAACAATACATATTTACACATATTAAACACATTTAAACACATTTATACATATTTAAATATATTTATACACATTTATACACATTTAAATATATTTAAATACATTTATACATGTTTAAACATTTAAACATATTTATACACATTTTAAAACACTAATACATATTTATACTCATTTATACATATTTAAACACATTTATACACTATTTATACACATTTATACATATTTATACACATTTATATGCATTTAAATATATTTATACATATTTAAATATTTATACTTATTTAAACTCTTCCTCACACATCTACCTGTAAAATTTCAGCAAAAACCCATATCTAAGTCAAAAGTTATGACCTCCTAAAGTTGCTGCATCACATTTGAACACATTTAAACACATTTATACACATTTAAACACATTGATACACATTTAAATATATTTCTACATACTTAAACACATTTAAAAACATTTAAACACATTTATATACATCTAAACACCATTAAACACATTTATACACATCTAAACACATTTCAACACATTTATACACATCTAAACATATTTATACACATTTATATACATTTATACATATGTATACACATTTATACATATTTAAAAGCATTTATACATATTTATACACATTTAAACATATTTATACACACATTTAAACAAGTTTATACACATTTAAACATGTTTTAACATATTTATACACATTTAAATATATTTAAACACATTTTAAAATATTTATACACATTTAAACACATTTATACACATTTAAACACACTTTTAAACACATTTATACATATTTAAACACATTTAAACACAATTATACACATTTATATACATCTAAACAAATTGATACACATTTAAATATATTTTTACATATTTAAACACATTTAAGCACATTTATATACATCTAAACACCATTACATATATTTATACACATCTAAACACATTTAAACATATATATATATTCACATGTAAACATATTTATACACATTTATATATATTTATACACATTTAAACACATGTATACACATTTAAACATATTTATACACACATTTAAACATGTTTAAGCACATTTAAACATATTTAAACACATTTAAGCACATTTAAACATATTTAAACACATTTAAACATATTTAAACAGATTTAAACATGTTTATACACATTTAAATACATTTATACACATTTAAATATATTTAAACACATATATACACATTTAAACACATTAAAATATATTTAAACACATTTATACACATTTTAAAATATTTATACATATTTATACTCATTTATACATATTTATACACATTTATACACATTTAAATATATTTATACATATTTGCACACACTTTTAAACATGTTTATACATATTTAAACACATTTATACATATTTAAACATATTTATACTCATTTAAACTCTTCCTCACGCACATGCCTAAAATATTTTAGCAAAAAACTCACATCTGAATCAAAAGTTATGACCTCTGAAAGTTGTTGCATCACATTTAATCACATTTAAACACATCTATACACATTTATAAACATCTAAACACATTGATACACTTTTAAATATATTTATACATATTTAAACACATTTATATACATCTAAACACTATTAAACACATTTATACACATCTAAATACATTTAAACATATTTAAACACATTTATATACATTTAAACATATTTCACACATATTTATATACATTTATACATATTTAAACACATTTATACACACATTTAAACATGTTTATACACATTTAAATACGTTTAAACATGTTTAAACATATTTATACATATTTAAACACATTTATACATATTTAAATATATTTATATACATTTATACACATTTAAACATATTTATACCCATTTTAAAATATTTATACACATTTATACACATTTAAACACACTTTTAAACACATTTATACATATTTAAACATATTTATAAACATTTAAATAGATTTATGCATATTTATACACATTTATACTTATTTAAACCTAATTATACATATTTAAATATTTATACTCATTTAAACTCTTCCTCAAGTATATGCCTATAAAATTTTATCAAAAACCCACATTCGAATCAAAAATTATGACCTCTGAAAGTTGCTGCATCACATTTGAACACATTTAAACATATTTATACAAATTTATATATATTTAAACACATTTATACACATTTAAACACATCTATACACATTTAAATATATTTATACACATTTAAAAACATTTAAACACATTTATATACATCTAAAACTATTAAACACATTTATACACATCTAAACATATTTAAACACATTTATACATATTTATACACATTTACACACATTTAAACGCGTTTACACATACGTTTAAATATATTTAAACACATTTAAACACATTTATACATATTTATACACATACATATTTATACACATTTAAACACATTTGTAGATATTTAAATATATTTAAACACATTTAATCGTATTTAAACACATTTATACATATTTAAAAATATTTATACATATTTATACTCATTTATACACATTTAAACACATTTATACACACTTTTAAATACGTTTATACATATTTAAAAGTATTTATACACATTTAAAAGTATTTATACACATTTATACATGTTTATACACATTTATACTCATTTAAACACATTTATACATATTTAAACATTTATACTCATTTAAACTCTTCCACACGCATCTGCCTATAAAATTTTAGCAAAAACTCACATCCAAATCAAAAGTTATGACCTTCAAAAGTTGTTGCATCACATATTTATATATATTTATACACAGTTATACATATTTAAATATATTTAAACACATTTATACACATTTATACACATTTTAAAACATTTATACACATTTAAACACATTTATACACACTTTTAAACACGTTTATACATATTTAAACATATTTATACATATTTAAATGCATTTATACATATTTAAACAGATTTATACATATTTATACACATTTATACATATTTAAATATTTATACGCATTTAAACTCTTCCTCACGCATCTGCCTATAAAATTTCAGCAAAAACTCACATCTGAGTCAAAAGTTATGACCTCCAGAAGTTGCTGCATCATATTTTAACACATTTAAACACATTTGTACATATTTATAAATATTTAAACACATTTATATATGTTTAAACACATTTATACACATTTAAGCACATCTATACACATTCATATACATCTAAACATATTGATACACATTTAAATATATTTATACATATTTAAACACATTTAAAAATATTTAAACACATTTATATACATCTAAACACCATTAAACACATCCAAACACATTTAAACATATTTATACGCATGTAAACATATTTATACATATTTATATACATTTATACACATTTAATCACATGTATACCTATTTATACGCATTTATACACATTTATACATATTTATACATATTTATGCACGTTTATACACATTTAAATATGTTTACACACATTTAAATATATTTAAACACATTTATACATATTTATATACATTTAAACACATTTATACATATTTAAACACATTTATACACATTTAAATATATTCAAATATATTTATACACATGTAAACATATTTAAACACATTTATACATAATTTAAAATATTTATAAAAATTTATATATTTATTTATGCATATTTAAACAAATTTATACATATTTTAAAACACGTTTATACATATTTAAACACATTTATACACATTTATACTTGTTTAAAAATATTATACATATTTAAACATTTATACTCATTTAAACTCTTACTCACGCATCTGCCTGTAAAATTTTAGATAAAACTCATATCCGAGTTAAAAGTTATGACCACTGAAATTTGTTGCATCACATTAAACACATTTATCCAAATTTATACATATTTATATACATTTAAACACATATATACACATTTAAACACATTGATACACATTTAAATCTATCTAAAAATATTTAAATACATTTAAACATATTTATATACATTTAAACACGATTTAACACATTTATACATATCTAAACACATTTAAACATATTTATACACATTTATATACATTTATACACATGTATACATATTTATACACATTTAAACATATGTAAACATATTTTATACACACATTTAAATACGTTTACACACTTTTAAACATGTTTAAACATATTTAAACATATTTAAACACATTTATACATATTTAAACATATTTATACACATTTAAATATATTTAAACACATTTATAAGCATTTAAACACATTTAAATATTTATACTTATTTAAACATATTTATACACATATTTAAACACATTTATACATATTTAAACACATTTATACACATTTAAATATATTTAAACACATTTTAACACATTTTAAAATATTTATACACATTTAAACACAACTATACACATTTATACACATCTAAACACATTGATACAGAAATAAATATATTTCTACATATTTAAACACACTTAAAAATATTTAAATATATTTAAACATCATTAAACACATTTATATACATCTAAACATCATTAAACACATTTATACATATTTAAACATATGTATATATGTTTATACACATTTAAGCACGTTTACACACATTTAAATACATTTAAATATATTTAAACATATTTATTCACATTTATACACATTTATATATATTTAAACATATATATACACATTTAAACATATTTATACACATTTAAATATATTTAAACACATTTATACACATTTAAACACATTTAAATATATTTAAACATATTTAAAAATATTTATACACATTTTAAAATATTTATACACATTTATACACATTTAAACATATTTATACATATTTATACACACTTTTAAACATGTTTATACATATTTAAACACATTTATACACATTTAAACTTATTTATACTTATTTAAACTCTTTCTCATGGATCTGCCTATAAAATTTTAGTAAAAACCCACATCTGAGTCAAAAAATTTGACCCCCAGAAGTTGTTGCGTCACATTTGAACACATTTAAACACATCTATATACATTTATACACATCTAAACACATTGATACACATTTTAATATATTTATACATATTTAAACACATTTATATACATCTAAACACTATTAAACACATTTAAACATATTTATATATATTTATACAAATTTAAACACATTTATACATATTTATACACACATTTAAACATGTTTATAAATATTTAAACACGTTAACACACATTTAAACATGTTTAAACACATTTAGACACATTTAAACATATTTATACACATTTAAACACGTTTATATATTTAAACACATTTATACACATTTTAAAATATTTATGCACATTTATACTCATTTATATACATTTAAACACATTTAAACATATTTATACACATTTATACTCATTTATACACATTTATACTTATTTAAACACATTTAGACATATTTAAACATTTATTCTCATTTAAACTCTTCCTTACGCATCTGCCTGTAAAATTTTAGCAAAAACCCACATCCGAGTCAAAAATTATGACCTTCAAAAGTTGTTGCATCACATTTGAACACATTTATATGTATTTAAACATATTTAAACATATTTATACACATTTATACACATCTAAACACATTGATACACATTTAAATTTATTTATAAATATTTAAACACATTTAAAAATATTTAAATACATTTAAACACATTTATATACATCTAAAACTATTAAACACATTTATACATATATAAACACATTTAAACACATTTATACAAATTTAAACATATTTATACATATTTATATACATTTATACACATTTAATCACATGTATACGTATTTATATATATTTAAATATATTTATACATATTTAAACATATTTATACACATATTTATACACGTTTATACACATTTAAATATGTTTACACACATTTAAACATATTTAAATATATTTAAACACATTTATACATATTTATATACATTTAAACACATTTATACATATTTATACACATTTAAACAAATTTATACACATTTAAATATATTCAAACACATTTATACATATTTAAACACATGTAAACATATTTAAACACATTTATACATAATTTAAAATATTTATACAAAGTTCTATATTTATTTATGCATATTTAAACAAATTTATACATATTTTTAAACATGTTTATACATATTTAAACACATTTATACATATTTATACTCGTTTAAAAACATTATACATATTTAAATATTTATACTCATTTGAACTCTTACTCACACATCTACCTGTAAAATTTTAGATAAAACTCATATCCGAGTCAAAAGTTATGACCTTTGAAATCTGTTGCATCACATTTGAACACATTTAAACACATTTATCCAAATTTATACATATCTATACATATTTAAACACATATACACATTTAAATACATTGATACACATTTAAATATATTTATACATATTTAAACATATTTAAAAATATTTAAACATATTTAAAAATATTTAAACACTATTAAACACATTTATACACATCTAAGCACATTTAAACATATTTATACACATTTAAACATATTTATACATATTTATATACGTTTATACACATTTAAACACATGTATATATATTTATACACATTTAAACATATGTAAACATATTTTATACACACATTTAAACATGTTTACACACATTTAAACATGTTTAATCACATTTAAACATATTTATACACATTTAAATATATTTATAAACATTTAAATATATTTAAACACATTTATAAGCATTTAAACAAATTTAAACATATTTAAACACATTAAAACATTTATACTTATTTATACACATTTTTAAACACGTTTATACATATTTAAACTCATTTATACACATTTAAATGCATTTATACATATTTATACACATTTAAATATATTTTAACAAATTTTAACACATTTTAAAACATTTATACACATTTATACACACTTTTAAAAATGTTTATACATATTTAAAGATATTTATACACATTTAAATACAACGATACACATTTATACACATCTAAACACATTGATACAGATATAAATATATTTCTACATATTTAAACACACTTAAAATTATTTAAACATATTTATATATATTTAAATATCATTAAACATATTTATATACATCTAAACATCATTAAACATATTTATACATATTTAAACACATTTAAACATATTTATATATGTTTAAACACATTTAAACACGTTTACACACATTCAAACACGTTTAAACATAATTAAACATATTTAAAAACATTTATTCACATTTATATATATTTCAACATATATATACACATTTATACACATTTAAATATATTTAAACACATTTATAAACATTTAAACACATTTAAATATTTTTAAACATATTTAAAATATTTATACACATTTTAAAATATTTATACACATTTATGCATATTTATACACACTTTTAAATATGTTTATACATATTTAAACATATTTATACACATTTAAACTTATTTATACTTATTTAAACTCTTTCTCACGCATCTGCCTATAAAATTTCAGTAAAAACTCACATATTAGTAAAAATTTATGACCCCCAAAAGTTGTTGCATCACATTTAAACACATTTATATACATTTAAACATATCTATACACATTTAAACACATCTATACACATTTATACATATTTAAACACATTGATACACATTTAAATATATTTATACATATTTAAACACATTTAAACACATTTATATACATCTAAACACCATTAAACACATTTAAACATATTTAAACATATTTATATATATTTATACAAATTTAAACACATTTATACATATTTATACACACATTTAAACACGTTTATACATATTTAAACACGTTTACACATATTTAAACATGTTTACACACATTTAGACATATTTAAACATATTTATACACATTTAAACACATTTATACACATTTTAAAATATTTATGCACATTTATACTCATTTATACATATTTAAACACATTTAAACATATTTATACACATGTATATATATTTATACACATTTATACTCATTTAAATATATTTATACATATTTAAATATTTATACTCAATTAAACTCTTTCCCATGCACCTGCCTGTAAAATTTTAGCAAAAACCCACATCCGAATCAAAAGTTATGACCTCCAAAAGTTGTTGCATCACATTTGAACACATTTAAACACATTTATATGCATTTAAACATATTTAAACACATTTATACACATTTATACACATCTAAACACATTGATACACATTTAAATTTATTTATAAATATTTAAACACATTTAAAAACATTTAAACACATTTATATACATCTAAAACTATTAAACACATTTATACATATCTAAACACATTTAAACATATTTAAACACATTTATACAAATTTATATATATTTATATATATTTATACATATTTATACACATTTATACATATTTAAACATATTTATACACACATTTAAACATGTTTACACACATTTAAACACGTTTAAACATGTTTACACACATTTAAACATGTTTAAATATATTTAAACACATTTATACATATTTATACACATTTATACATAATTAAACATGTTTATACATATTTAAATATAATTGTACACATTTAAATATATTTAAACATATTTTACACATTTAAACACATTTAATCATATTTAAACATATTTTAAAACATTTATACATATTTATACTCATTTATACATATTTATATTTGCAGTACGAATACTCTTGTTGTGAGGCTCTTGGCATCATGGTACACAATCTCATGAAGCTCATGGTACATATGAGCTAATATGAAAGCTCCACATGCGAGCTTCACTAGCCTCCCTAGCAGCTCCTTCAGAACCAATCCCCACCTAGTCTGAAACCCCTGCTACCCCTTGTCAGGCATAATGATACATCTTATGATCCCTGCTAAGAAACATGCTAAGGGATACTGTGTTGAATATTGAGTCATCATACTATCCCAAGTAATCCATCGATCCAAGATAGTATCATCTTGGAAGACTCTCTATAAGGCTAGCTGCCCTAGATGATGGGCCGCCTCATCTGACTAGCTCTCCTCTAATAAGAATCTAGAGAATCCTATATACGTCCTCCAAGGTCACAATGATCTTACCCATGGGCATATGAAAGGTAATATGCTCACTATGAAATTTCTTGACCAAAGCGATAAGAAGCCCATGGTTCACCCGAATATATGGAATCCCTAGTAACCAACTAAAACCACAAGCGGACACTGTGGCTCTCTCCTCGTCATCTAAATGACCACCTAAACGCATGGTCAGTGGGTAAGTAATCTAAAACTAAATGTTAGGAAACTACTCTTGCAACAAACAAAATGGAAGGCACGTCAATACATGGTTTGGATTGAATTAGAACACTGATGCAAAGGGTCCAAACAAACACCTATAGGAAAAAAAAGACAACATAACAATTTTTTTCCTATTTTGGCACCAAAAAAGTCTCATTATTTTTCATACGAGTTTGTCCACTGGTGTCAAAATTTGTACGAGTATTGGGGCATCCCCATACGAGTAAAGGTTGTATTATGAGTATGTATGACTCCTCGTATGACCTAGTGGTCAACTTTGAAGGTACTTGTATGAGCACTAGGCAAGGGGCATACGACAAATGTAATGCCTCCATACAGGGAAGAATTGGGATGCATAAACTTGTACGAGCCTCCATAGGCTCTCGTACGAGTTTCTGGAAGAAAACATAAAAAAACATGAGAAAAATAACTAAAAATCTATCAAAATGCATGAATCTAAAATGTAGGGCGTAGTGTTTGGTTACTCATTGGTGGATGATAGTCTACAGGCCAATTATGCAGTCTCTGGTGCTCAAAACAATGCGTATACATGGGGACCACCATTTTTTTTCTCTAAATTGTATAAATGTGTATAGATGTGTTTAAATTTGTTTAAATATGTTTAAATGTATATAAATATGTATAAATGTGTTTAAATATGTATGAATGTGTTTAAATATGTTTAAATGTGTATAATTCTGTTTAAATGTGTATAAATATGTATAAATGTGTTTAAATAGGTATAAATGTGTTTAAATGTGCTTAAATATTTATAAAGGTGCATAAATGTGTATACATGTGTTTAAATATATTTAAATATGTTTAAATGTGTATAAACGTGTTTAAATATTTGTAAATGTACATAAAAGTTTATAAATGCACATAAATATTATAAATCTACATAAATATTTATAAATGTGTAGTAGGAATCAAATAACGAACATTTTACATACTTTTGGATGGTTGTGTGATTACATTTGGTCACATCTTTAATTGCATTGATGACTGTCACTGGGAATTACATTATTTCTCTTTCGTTTGAAGGACTTCATAGATTTTGGAGCCATTCTGTGAATGCTACTATCTGATTCTCATAGAATGGGCTCTTTGTAATATATATTCACTGTTACTAACCCTAAAATGTGCAGGAGAAAGGTTGTGATGGTGTACACCGTGACTATCCACAAGGAAAGGGCATAAAAGTGATGCCATAAGTGTAACAATAGAGGATCTACCTTAACAAGGGCACAATTTTATGTGAGGAAGTGTTGACATAAGTCCAAGACATGGTGAATCCACTTTGGTTTAATGCTAGAAGTGTTGGAAAGAAAGAAAACTAGAAGGCCCTAGTTTTAGGTGCAATTTGGTGAGGGTTTCACACCTAGCCTATAGAAATAAGTAGTGAATCCAAATAAGTTGGTGAATCCTTGGATTTGATCCATAATACAACTTTGTGAAAATTGGCATGTTGGGGCAACAGATACAAAGGGTACTTCCCTTTGTAAATGGAGGCCTAGTAGGGCTTTTGGGCTAGTAAGCCAAGTAGAGGATCAACAATTTGGTCTAAAACATGAGTATCTAATTCTAACATATGTTGAAGAAGAGGATAATGGGTATCTGAATCACTAATTGTTTTGTTATTTATTTTGGAAGATCAGGGTCAAAAGTCCAAAAATCAGGGAAAATAGGTTACTAGGGAGATAGGCCTAGATTGAAGCATGTTTTCAAGTTTGGGATATTGTGAATATTATGACAACTTGGTATCAATTGGAAAAATTTTAAATAGGTTGAGGAAGACCCTAGGAAGGTTTGGAAAGAGTCTTGGAGTTTGGAAATCTATTGGTACAAATTGGTGCAAAGAGATCTAAGTCAAGAAACTAGGGAACCTTGTGAGTGATTGGCTACTTGTGGAGTCTTTTGTTTTGAATTTGGTAGATCTAAAGTGCTCTGCATCATTTCCCCTACTTCTTTATCATGAATATCCTCTCTTCTTAAGAAAACTCTCATTTCTCAATCCTTTTCAACACATCAATTTCATGGTATTCTAAAATATCTCATTTCTTTTGCCTCCTTCGAAATATAGTCTATTAGCAGATTGGGCTTATGCCCCTCCATAGTTGTAGACTACAATTTACTTAGCATGTCTCTCTTTCTCAATCATTTTTCTATGTGCAGATGTCCTATATGCCACAAATTTCATGTAATTAAGAATAGTTAGGTGGAATGTTTTGAAATGTCATTTCCATCAATTAGAAATATTTTTTCCACCCACGGAATTAAAAACAACCAAATAAATAAAACTCAATTTTTTACTAAATATTTAAAAAAGTATAGATGATTCAATTGTAAAATTAAATGGTTTTAAATAATAATGTAAATTCTAAATTTATAGGGGAGAGGACCTAATAGTCGAGCAGCCTAGCTTTGAGCTTCTCAAAATTCTATGTGGAGATTTCAAATCACTACCAATTATTTATAGCAACTTACTTGCAAGTCCATTGCTTCTAACTAAGGTTTCAGGGCCACAATATCACATATGATGCAACATCAGCAATTTTCTAAGGCGTACAAAACAACCCAAACAAAAGTGAGACTAATGATGTGGTATCACATTAGCAAAAGGGAGACCCATACTTAGGCAATTGATGTGACATCACATCACTGATTTCTTTTTAAAACTAAAAGATACATTTCATTTAATTATTGGTAGTCATCATTAGTAATAACAACACTAAAATCATAACTATTGGTACAATCTTATCAAAAAATTAGACATTAAATCAACGACTACTATTCACAATCATTAAAACATCCTAAAATATATTGCTTTCCCTACTACATAATTTAGAGCCATCCCAATTTGACCATGGAGTTTCATCATTTGTGTATCATCTTAAAATGCAAGCACTTCCATGATGAGAACATTTATCCCTCCTTAGGGGATTTTTTTGACCACCATCATACTGTCCCCTCCTTTCTGCATCATCTCCTGCTTCTGTGTCTGTTTAGGACCCTGATTGGGCCTCTCTGAACACCTTCTATCCCACCTGGCACATTTTCCAGGGGTTCTGACCCCCTAGGTCAAGGTTGACCTTTACCTTGACCTAGTTCAAGGTTAACCTTGACCTTGACCTGGGTCCCCCTTCCAAATCTAGAAGCTTGTCAACTGTCGGAGGTCATCAAAATTCATTTTCCCGCTTCTGGGTCGGCTGTTTTGGGTTCCGAAGCGGCAAATCCTAAATTATTTTTAAAATAGGTCCTCTTCAAGGGGCATGGGTCTAATTGGAATTTATTTCTCCTATGTCATCCTCTCTAGAATATTGTGCCCTAGTTTCATATAAAAGAAGTCTTTCTCTCTCATTTTCTCTAAGTCTTCTAAGTGTGAAAAGCTCTAACCAAGATTTTGTCAAGAAGCAAAAGGTTCAAGCATCCATTGTTCTACATGTTCTCAAGCTTTCAAGGTGTTCAAGTCTTCCTCTCAAGAATTCAAGTTCTCCATTGAAGATCAAGGATTCAAACTATCAAGCCTTTGAAGGGATTTGATTCAAACATTCCAGATTCATAATTCAAAACCCTACATCTAGCCATCATGGTGGTGTGATCTTCCTTCAAGATCCTTTGTGCATCCTCAAGACTTATTCATTCTCTTCAAGGTAAATTCCAAGCATACAATCATGGAGGTTTATGGTTTCTATTGAGTCCAAGCTTTCATATTTACATACTTGCTACATTTGAATAACAATTGCATATCTATTTAATATCATAGCTTCATTATTAGATTCAATTGTACTACTTGCTAGCATTCTATATTTTACTGATTTCAAGGTTAATTCCTAAATCAGGATTCGACTAAGGCAAACCCCTCCCCCCAATAAATAAACCTCTTTTTCTTGCAGGTATAGGTTCAGGAATGCAGATTTGAGGGCAAATCTAAATACCCTTTTTGGCCAACTTTCAGGATCCGTGAACAGATTTTCTGTCAGACCTGTGCAGGTCAAGGTCGATATTATTGGGTTAGCAGTGAGATTATTGGGTCAAGATCGACATTTTTCTTAGGACAGCGTCAGATCGAAAAAATATTTCTCGATTTTGTTCGTCTATGTGTTTCTATTTTAGATCAGGCTTCAGATTTTCCAGAAACGCACTACAGACCTCAGAAAACAACATTCTTTGATCTGCAATATTCAAAGGTTAGTACATTTCTCCTATCCATTTCAATTCAAATTCTTAATCATTCTAAATCTATCACACATTTACATTCATTTCAAAACACATTTTAGGAGGGAAACGTAGGATCTCCTTTATTCTTATTTCCAATAGATTGATTCACTTATGTATTGATCCTTTTCGGGTTGATCAATTTGAATCCTTCCTTTGTGGCATTTGAGAATAAAGGAAAATATCTTATTTATCCCTCTACTCTAAACATTAAATTTAAGGTGATAAGTGATTTGAGTATCAAAACACTCTTATTATATTAACATCATTTTTCTTCTTTACATTTTGGTGAACCCGTGATAGACAACTCTTTCTTTTTGGTGTTAAATTTACATTTCATATTAAATCTTGCATGCATATAGAAGTAAGTTTTCTTTTATACTCTTGCATTTATATTCAAAAAATACATTAAAAAATATAAATTTTCTCTAAAAACACAAAAAACATTTACATATTATAATTTTATTGTGTGTTCAACATGTATGACACTTATTTTGAATACTTTGATGAAAATTTTATTGTACAAGAGAATAGATCCCTCAATGAGGTACATGGAATTGAGGATGAAAATGGTTTGGATAAGATCTCCATTGATCCTATTCCTATTTCATCCTCCTCTACAATCTCTTCAATTAACCTTTACCATAGTGTGTGTGTGTGCAAGGTTACCTTCATGTTCCACTATTTACAACATTGATACACCTAGAAAGATTTCATTTAGTGTGTGTGATGTTGCTTTGTCCTCTCCTGTATTACCTTGTAAGGATATATTAGAGCAAGTAGATGAATTTTTCCTCCATGGAGATGAGTTAAGAATTGATGTTAATTCTTCTCCTAATATATGTCTTTTCTACGAGCCTACTTTAGAATATAATTCTTCCCCCTTTAGGGATCAAGCTTTAGGCACTCCTACAATGTGCTTTATTGATAGGGAGGATAATCCTCCTATTTGGGATGAACCTTTGGATTTGGATGTTGATT
>MU223593.1:3774573-3797805 GCA_018584345.1 Thuja plicata
AGGGAGGATAATCCTCCTATTTGGGATGAACCTTTGGATTTGGATGTTGATTACTCTCTTCCTCATGAATCCATTATGGGTGATTCTACTTTTTGGGATGAACCCTTGGATAAAGACATTGATTTATTTTCTCCTTGTGAAGATGCTTTGATACAAGAGGGAGATTTATTAATGGATGACATATTCATACATGATGGTGACTCTTTTTCTAAATCACACTCCCCTTATGTAGATATTTTAGAGAAAGAAGAAAACATTATAGATTTTTTACTCTAATTAGGATTCCTTCTAGTGGTGAGGCATTAGCAGAAAATGATATGAATTCCCTTAATGCTCTACCTCTTAGTGATGATCCTATGGAGAATCAAGCTCCTACCTCATCTTCTCTTAGAATGTATTATGTTTCTCCTTCTTTTGAATCTATCAAACATACTAATGATGACATAGTGACTACTGAAGTTAAATTGACTTGTTTTCATATAGCTTCTTGTTATGGTCATGTTTATCATTTACTAGTTAAACAAGGATTCCATAGTCAAGGATGTGCTTAGCATAAACAAGGAATTCAAATGCCCTTACAGAATGGGGGGCATGAGCATTCTTATGGATTGGGATTTAATCCTCAACAACATTGCAATGTTACCAACATCTCAAATAACATTTCAAAACATGATGACCCTATGAAGGAATTTGACCAAGAGGTTGTTCTACCTAAACTCCTTCATGCTAAGATAATTACGAGACCTAAACACAAAAAGAAATGTAGTCTATACTTTAAGATTCTTCCTTTTTGTTTCTATTATAGATTTCATGATCACTCTAATGAATATCAAGCTTTACATTATAAGATTAGGCAGCTCATTGATAGTAAAATTATTTATATATCATGTGGCAATGAGTTGTATTTCAATCCTATTTTCTCTAAATAACTTTTATGATCATATTATGGAACTTCATATTATGTAAACAATGTTATCCTAATCTTTGGGCGCTCGTTGTCTTGCATATTATTGTGAGCAATATAATAGGTCCCCTTTCATCCTTGTTCCTACACTTAGGGGCAAGGATTGTTGGAATTATTAGAATGATGTACTGAGAGGGGAGGGGTGAATCAGTACCTCTAAAAAATTTTATGTGGTTGGCCCATTAACCTTTGTGTCATCAGATTTGTATATACCTATCTATCTGTTCATCTTTCTGTATGGATGTGAAATAATAATATAAGTTCTTTACATGTGTAAATATTCAAGAAACATTCATGAAAAAAATAACACATAACACGTGATATTATATCGCAGAAAACTCCTGTTAGGAACTAAAAACTACGGTGGGGATGTCTACCCACAAAACTTCACTATCTGCAGATAAGAAGGGAGCTAGTAAAGGCTTACAATTGAACACTTATGATGATCTACCATGTTAAGAGTATTAGAGTGGATACCTATTAAGATCTACTTTGTTTGAAGCTTTAGCAACACCGTTAAATGTGCACTCTATTAAGAGATTTATCAAAGAACTGTTAAGTCTACCTTCTACAAAAGGATTTCCATTGTGATGCACTTGTTAGAATGCAACTACAAGATAAATGTTGATCTGATAGTGAATTCAATCTCTAATTGTTGATAACAGATCATGTATAGCTTACAATGTAAATGTAATCACCTTGAGTGATTGAGTGATACCTTATCTCTGCTCGTCGGCAGCCTTTCTGTGTTCTTGATAACTGGTTTGTTCTATTTCTATACTTTGCATGAATTCTCTTCTACTGCTTAGATTCTCTTCATGGGTACTATCATTTATCAACTAATTACAAGTCTCTGTGATTATAAATGATTGAACATCTATTTACACTAGTTTCTAGCTCGATTCTCGCTTTAAAAATTAACTCTAGATCCAAGGTTTACAACTTGAGCTTGATCTTTAGTTAGATATGTTTTAGATCCATTAGGATGCTTTAAAACATTTACAATATGCTTTCTTTTCCCTCAAGTAAATATTTAAAACAAGTAAAAACTATATAAATAGAATTACACTATTTTATCTGACGTGTAAAGTTAGATCCACTTTTTGTGAGTTCTGTAACTGACTGTCGGTTCTGATGGTCAGGTTGCTCTATCAATCTGTTAGTTTTGTACTCTGTCGATGTCCCCTAATTGAACTATTCGTCGGGTATGCCTTTTATTCTTTTATTGGCGATGTTCTCAAAACTGTATCATCAGTTATGCTTGCCATCGGTTTGACTATTGTCAATGTTCGTTGGGCAATTCTATACTTAGCATTTTCATGATAGATGTTTTCATCTCATCGGATATGCTTGTTGTCCGTCGGTTATGTCTATACCGATGAATTTTATCATGTTTTTCCCTTTAAGTATACTAATGGCAAAACTTAATGTCATCAATCTCCCCCTTTGACATTAGTATCAAAAACTGATATGTGCAACATACTTAGATGTATTAGTATGTACACCTATGTATACTTCTTCCTTAGTCATGAAATGACTCCCCTTATGCATATGTCAGTAAGTGTAATTTTATGTACATATCTATCTTTCCTTAGTCATATAGTATTTTGTACATATGTATACATTCCTCCTTTTTCTACTAAAGTATTTTGTACATGTGTATACATTCCTCCTTTTTTGATAATGAGGGCAATGGTACTTACAAATTTTCAAAAATGTGAGAGTGTGAGGATTTCCTCCATCATTTTCTCCCATTTTTCCTTTAAATTCTCAAGTGCCATATGCTCAAGTGATATCCTCACATGCATGTCATATATGTTGTCTACCACAGACATTTCTGGGGTTGAGATCAGATTTCTTGCATCTTTAATATGATGTTGTAGAGTGGTGAGGTTTGGCAATATGTGAGCTTGTAGCTTTGTAACCTCATTTCTGAATTGAGTCTCTACATCCCATATTTCTTATCTCAATATGTTGACATCTATGATATTTTCATGATGCAGCTTTATTATGTTTGCATCAAAGGTTAAACTTAGTGCACTAGCTATTAGATTCGAGTCTAGTTGTGACAACTTTTCACTATTTTCTTTTGTGAAATTTTCTAGTGTGCACAATTTCTGAACTAAGGTAATAGCTTCAGCAATCATAGGTTCTAATTCACTTGCTATTTCAGAGAGCTTTACCTTGTTCTCTACCATTTCTTGGCTGATCTTCTCAACTAGTTTGTGTTGATACTTCATCTCTTCATGTTCTTCTGTTGCCTTCTCTACATCAACATTTTGATTTTTGATGGCGTCGGTAAGAACTGCTATTTGTTCCATGATTGATATGCTGTCTTCAATTTTGATATTTGGAACAAGTTGATGTAGAATATCCCTTGCTTTATCAAGTACTTGGGCTTCCCTATGTGCCTTTTTCATCTTATCTTTTATTGCTTTCCTTTGACACATCACTCCAAACTTTTGAAGTGTTTCAGTATCTAAATTAGATACATCCCACTTGGGTATTTCTATTACCTCATCAAGTGTGATAGCCAAGATATCTTTCTTTAATGCCTTTTTCTTCTTGTTCTTTGGCTGGGAGGCAGATTGGTGTAATACCATTTGTAAACCTTGAGATTGGATTGACTTTTTAGGTGAGGGTCGAGAAGATGAAGTGTCCTATTGTTTCTATTCTGAGTCCATTGGTTGGTTTTTTGAAGATGTCTCTTCATTGGCCTTGGGTGTATCAACAGTTTTATCTTCTTTTTCTTTCAAGCTTTCATCCTGCTTGACTTCTTCACTCTTTTCTTTCTCCTCATCCTTTCTCAGTGTTTCATCTATTTTATTATCTTCTTCTTTGTCTTTCTCAGTTGACACCTCTTGTCGAGTGTCGGTTGCATCTTTCATCTATGTATCTGTATCTTTTGGATTATCTGATGCATTTTTATTTTGTTCATTACCCATGTCCTTGGGTATATCATCATCTTTCTTAGATGATTTCTCCTTACTTGATTCAATGTCAATTGATTGTATCAAAACATTCATGTTGGTCGGTGTATTGACTTCTGCAGTGTCAATAGTTGTGTCCTATCCCTTGATATTACCATGTGCAGTGTTGATATCTTCATCTTTTTGCTCTTCTTCTGTAGGGTATTTTCCTGTAGCGCCATTGATAATATTATCCAACCATGATTCATCATTGATATCATCAGTTATGTTACCTTTTATTGTCAAATCTACTTTGGTAACCTCTTCTTCATTACTCAAGTCAATATGAATTGGAATTGGTGGATTTTGGCTTTCCTCACTCTGTGTTTCGTCAAGATTTGTGTTGGGCCATACTTCATCTATAACTTTAGTATGTTTTGGGCATGTTATCTCATTCTCTTCTTTATCCAATTCCACAAATGAGTCATCTTGTGCATCTTTGATGATGATTTGTTCCTTCTCCGGGCTAGCTTCCTTAGTAGGCATGTTGAGTATCTTGCACCACTTCTTGATGTTTTCTTGATCACGATCAAGATTAATTCCCTTTGAGAAATTCATATGCTCTCATCTTTGGTGAGAACTGCTTTTCATACTTCTTCATCATCTCACTTATCTCTTCCTTCTTTAAATCTAAAGGCATAATATAATAGTGTCTTCTATCTTTTTTTGATCGTCTGGATCAAACTTTAACCATTTCCTAATGTTAGGATTAGAAATAGATGGTGATTCTATTATGCTCTTACAGATTTCATCAATTGTCTTTGGGATCAAGGTTTTTTTCCCTTTTTGCACATCTATGTCAACTTCATCCATAGCTGAATATTCTAGATCCTCTTTTGTCCTAACCCATTTCCTCCTTTTGGTTTGTATTTCCTTAGGTGAGACCAATTTTCTTTTGTAGGTTCTCACTTTACCTTTCTGAAGTGGTGAAGGAGTTGGTTCCTTTGCAGTTTTGCTTCTTGTTCTAGAGGCAGTTGTTGTTCTTGCTTTCTTAGTTGGAGGTGGAGGTGGAGGTGGTGAATCTGATTATGTACCCTCTGAATCATTCTTTTCTGTTTCTTCACCGATAGGTGATTGGCCTTCAGTTTGTTCCTCCTTTCCTTTTGTTTCCTCTTCACCTTCTTCAGTAACTACAAATTGCTTGGTTAACTTTTTAACCATTTTGTTCTTCTTGTTCATAATTTTCTTGATAGTAAGATTTGTCTTGATCTTTGATTTGGCTTCTTCATAAGTGCCAAATCTTTCTTTCTTGTTGTCAACTGGTTCATTCAATAGTGCCTTAATGCACTCAGTGGCTTGTCCTGTTTTGATCTCATATTCTAAATGTGATAGCCAGGATTTCCTAGGTACTACGGGTTTGATATGGGTAAAATCAGTATCTAGAATAAAACATATATCCTCTTTGTATTCTTCTATCAAACTTTTAGGTATCCTAGTTCTTTCTTTCATCTTTTCTTTAAATCCTTTGAAATACTCATTCATTAGGTCATCAAAGTCTGTTCCTAATGACTCTATATGCTCACATATCTGTATGGTGACCAGTTTGCTTGTATCCCATACTACTTTGCCTATGGAAGGAAAGTATTCTTCAAAGTAAAAGAATATGCACATAATGAGGGAGCCAAAATTACAAGTGTTTGTTCTTGAAGATCTTATGGTATTCATGTTCTCCTCGAGTTAATTCAACAAAATTTATGCAAGATCCATCTTCTTTCCTTGTTTGATGATCTTGTAAGTTGTGCTCATAGTAGTGCTTGCTATGTTGTTCATTCTGCTAGCCTAGAAGATCTTGTATCCTACCACACATGCACCAAACTTGAGTTCTTTGTCAGTGATAGTGTTAACCTTGAGACCTCTGTTGTCCATTTTTGTACCAGTTAGCTTTTCTACTTCCTTCAGGGATGGGTGCTTGTGAGCTTGTGATTTTTCAGTTGTAGGACATCCAGTAACTACATGAATAAAATCCTTTGTTATTCATTTTGGTTTATTAAGCCATAATGTTTGATTATGCATTCTACTGAGAACTATCTTTATCTATTATGTCTTAAAAACTCTGGGAAAGTGTAATGCATTCGTGAGACCTTTCACTTCCAGATGCTTGTGTTCTTCTTTTAGGTTTCTAGCTTCATCACAAAGTTCCCTATAGGCTTTGTCTAGGTCCAAATCTCCTAATTCTGAGATCTTGCAATGTATATAGGACCTTACATCCTCTACCATCAAAACCCTAGGTGGGATTCTAGAGAATGCTCCAGAATTGTCAGGTTGTGATGTGATTTTTGGGTGCAGCTTGTATTTAGGTTCAACACAAGTGCCTCTGCTGATAAGATTGATCATTTTCTTCTTATACTCTCTCAACTTTTCAACTCTAGAAGTAGATGCCATCATTTTCAAAAATTTAGGGCTTTCCATAATTTAAACAGTGCGGTCGGTGAATGCAGGTACTTACTAAATATTTGTGATTGCTCGTGAATCCTTTGAGTTGAGGTGGAATCTTGTTGAGGTCACACTTCAATTTTATCTCCAATCACTCTTCTTAGCTCTGCTTGGTTGCTAAAAAATTGTGGGTACGAAATGAGTTCTTCTGTCGTGCTTTTAACTTTTGTGCCCTAAGTTGTCATTAATGCCCAACAACTCGTTGGTATATAAAGACTGAGTTTTTCGGTTGAGACATAAATAACATCTTTGGTGTAGGTGCAAAGTGTCAGGGTTGCTAGCAACTTTGGTGACTTCACCGATGATTATTGGTAAAATGGCGATGACAACTTCCGTCAGCTCAAGGATTACTGATGTTCATCGGTTTACACTTAGCGACTTGCCTTTTGTGTAATGACCAATACATTTCGGTAAGTAGTGTTAAATTTTTTTTGTGTGTTCACTGATGATAATTTGTACCCATTAACGGATGGTAGTTTTCAATAATAGTACAAGTAATAACATAGTGCATCTTTAATAATGTTGATTTTGTCTATATGATCAATATGTAAATGGAACCGATGCATAATATAACTTGTCATAATGTAGTTCCATACTTACTTGTGCAATTTAGTTGGAGATAGTGATGCCACCAAATCCATTGCATGGGGTGTCATTATTTGCATTACCTGTTCCAGCACCTTCAGTGTTTTTAGCTTTTACCCACATCTTGTTTCTCATCTTCTTGGTGTCATCAATGGTGTTTCCATTGGGATAAGTGTGTGTTTCTGTCAGTCGGTATTTGAAATCTTTTATCACATGTCCAACCTTATGACAATGTAAACATGCCATACCTGGATTGAACCATCCTCTTGGTTTCCTAGTCCATTTTCTCATATAGTTGGCAGATATATGACCATACCTTCCACATGCTATGCAATTTACCCATGTGTTATAGTCCCAAACATATGAGTTACCTACTCTTGTTGGTTTGTAGCCATTATCAGGTTCTTTTGGTGTCCATGCTTTCTTATTCATTTTGCAACATTCCTGATATGTATGTCCATTCATTTTGTAGGTAGGATAGTATTTTTCCATGTAGGTTATCTTCTTTGGATTTGTCATCTTAGATCTGCATTCATATGCCTTGTGTCCTTGCTTGTGACTATTATAACAATTACCAATGAAAGTAGATTGTGATTGAGGATTACCTTTCATTTTGTTTCTACAAATGTTTGAGGTGCGGTGTGGTTTTCCACAGTGATTGCATGACGGCTTCTTGGTCCTTCAAGTTGTATAAACATTCCTTTGATCTGATTGATTAGATAATTCTCCATTGTTGGTGTACCCTATTCCTGTGTAGTTGTTGACTCTTCTTTGACCGTCAAGGAAATCATACATTCTTTTGTTGCTATCTTCAACCTTTTTGATCAATTCAGTGTGTTGATTCTAAATTTTGACTTCATGCTTTAGTTTCTCATTCTCTTCCCTTAGCTCACCAATGATCTATATTCTTTTAATGAGTTTAGTATTTAATATGTTTGTCTCTTGACTCATAAGAATAATCTGGTTGGTAATCTCATGGTGATGATCAGTAAGTCTTTGAATCTCTGATTCTTTTTCTTTTAGCTTCTCAGTGATTTTCCTCCTATCATCAATAGCCAATGTTCTCTCTGAATCATCTTTTCTTGAATCATTCATGACATCAATCTTTTTTACCAGCTAAGTCTCTTGACCGATTTTCCGCATCTTGATTTTCTCTGTCAGATGTAGATTGACCTCTTGTAGACTTGTGATCTCTTCTATTGATGTGTCTGAGTTTTTTCTTGTTGATGATTCAACATAGTTGAAGTAATCTGGGATCTCCTCTTCTTTATAATATTTTTCATTAATCTTAGTTGCCATGATCTTTCTTTCATCAAGCAATTTTCTCATTCTTACTCTCACCTCTTTATACTGCTCATAGTAAATCTGAATTTGCAACTACTCATTCTCAATAGTCTTGTCCAGTCTGTACTTTTCCATTGTGTGGGTCTTTTCTCTTAAGTCTTTAAGCTTTTCAAGAAAGAGACTTAGCTCTGATACCAATTATTGGAATTATTGGAATGGTGTACTGAGAGGGGAGGGGTGAATCAGTACCTTTGAAACTTTTTATGTGATTGGCCCATTAACCTTTCTGTCATCAGATTTGTATATACCTATCTATCTGTTCATATTTTTATATGTATGTGAAATCATAATATAAGTTCTTTACATGTGTAAACATTCAAGAAACATTCATGAAAATAAATAACACATAACACATGATATGATATCGCAGAAAACTCTTTTTAGGAAGTAAAAACTTTGGTGGGGATGTTTACACACAAAACTTCACTATCTGCAGATAAGAAGGGAGTCAATAAAGCCTTACAATTGATCACTTCTGATTATCTACCATGTTAAGAGTATTAGAGTGGAGACCTATTAAGATCTACTTCATTTGAAGCTTTAGCAACACCGTTAAGTGTGCACTCTATTAAGAGATTTATCAAAGAACTGTTAAGTCCACCTTCTACAAAAGGATTTCTATTGTGATGCACTTGTTAGAATGCAACTACAATATAAATGTTGATCTTATAGTGAATGCAATCTCTAATTGCTGATAACAGATCTTGTATAGCTTACAATGTAAATGTAATCACATTGAGTGACTGAGTGATACCTGGTCTCTACTCATCGGTAGCCTTTCTGTGTTCTTGATAACTAGTTTGTTCTATTTCTGTACTTTGCATGAATTCTCTTCTACTACTTAGATGCTTTCCATGGCTACTATCATTTATCAACTGATTACAAGTCTCTGCGATTATAAATGATTGAACATCTATTTATACTAGTTTCTAGCTCTATTCTTTGATTCACGCTTTATAAATTAACTCTAGATCCAAGGTTTAGAACTTGACCTTGATCTTTAGTTAGATATGTTTTAGATATATTAGGATGCTTTAAAACATTTACAATATGCTTTCTTATGCCTCAAGTAAAGATTTAAAATAAGTAAAAACTCTATAAATAGAATTACACTATTTTATCTGACGTGTAAAGTCAAATCCACTTTTTGCGGGTTCTGTAACTGAATTTCAGTTCTGATGGTCGAGCTGCTTTATCAGTTCTATCAGTTTTGTAATCTGTCGGTGTCCCTTAATTGAATTGTTCATCGGGTATGCCTTTTCTTCTTTTGTCAGCGATGGTCTCAAATTTGTATCGCCGTTTATGCTTGTTGTTGGTTTGACTATTGTCAATGTTCGTCAGGAAATTCTATACTTAGCATTTTCACGATAGACATTTTCATCTCATCGGGTATGCTTGATGTCTGCTAGTTATGTCTATACCGATGACCTTTATCATGTTTTTCCCTTTAAGTATACTAATGACAAAACTTAATGTCATCAAGGATGTCATCTCCTTCTTTTCTATCTTTTTGGGATCCACTTTCCCTGGGTTAAGCAGTATTTTTCTATTATGTGATATCCAATCATACATGAAAATTTTGGTTTGCATTGAGGATCTATGTCATTGATTATAACCTATTTTGTTGTTTGACATTGGGTTTCCATGGTTGATAAATCTCTCACCTTGGAAACTGAATAGTGTGCTACCCCTCAAAAGGGTTACTTTCTCACTTCTTGCATAATATCTCTTTTCCACAACAACATCTTTTGATGTAATTTGATATATCCCTTGCCTTCACACATGGGGGGAAACGTATTTTCCTTCTTCCTCTATCTAAGGATTTACTTTCCTTAGCTTAGTGGCATTTTCTTATCATATAACATTATTTCCTTATAAAGATGTATGTTTTTTACTATGGATATCCTCCTATACAAGAGGTGATTGTCCTAGGTCAGCACCTCTTCTTTACTATGGATATCCTCCTATACAAGAGGTGATTGTCCTAGGTCAGCACCTCTTCTTTATTTTGGAAATTATTCTTTTGATAAACTCTTGCTCTTGCTTTGGGTTAGAGTTTGATTCCTTCATTCCGAGATTCCTCTTCCTCTTGATTACAGGGGGCTTGATGATTGAATCCTTGGTCCCTATTTTCTTTAGAAGATGACTTTTTATCCTAAGCACTCCTTTATGGTGAGCGTCTTGTTGATAAGATCTCTTTCCTTTTTGAGGATCCTTTTTCCATAAGTGACATATCTATTTCACGATTATCTATGTTCTTGGATGTAAGGGTCAAGACTCTTCACTAAGGATATGGTATACATTGTTGTCAAGCTGGATATCTCCTTACCTTGTGAAGTAGGTATCCTCTTTCTCTTCCTTATCCTGCCTAGTGGGTAGTCATGATAAGGAAGGGGACATATATAGGGTCTCCCTTGTACTATAGTTTATATTAATTTACATTTTACAACATGCTAAATCCTCAGAAGGTAACGCACATAAGTTGCTAAACCCTGAAGGGACACGCATTTTTACTTTTATTTTTGCTAAATCCTTGGAAGGTAACACACATAAGTTGCTAAATCCTTAAGGGACATGCATTTTTACTTTTATTTTTGCTAAATCCTCGCAAGGTAACGCACATAAGTTGCAAAATCCTGAAGAGATACGCACCCTTTTTACAATTTTCAATATGATAAATCCCTGGAAGGTAACGCACATAAGTTGCTAAATCCTGAAAAAGACACGCATTTTATATTCATAGTGATACAAAAATGTGGATCTATGGATATTTTCAAAAGCTCTCAGAAAATGCATTATAATTACAAGCACAGTTTATGGGTGAACCTGTTGGGATCTCCCTCCTTGGTGATTCATAATAAGGTGGGAATCTTACTAGGTGAGGTAATCACTATCTCTTTTCTCTCTTTTTTTCTTTCATACTAGTAGGATTAGATCAAGAAGCTATCTTATATATAGTGTTGTTCTTGTCTTGCGTATGTAATCATGTATGTTTCTATGATTGATTGCTCTTTATTTTTCATATCTTTATGCATGTATGTTGAGCTAGAATCCTTGGTCTAAGGGACTGTCCTTGACCTAGTGATATTCTACCTCATTGTGAGCCACCAAAGTCTTTCTTCTAACTTTACCAAAAGCATGTTCGATTTCCATACTTCTACTAAAGTGGGGCCTTAATGTATCATCTTAAAAAGGAAGCACTTCCATGATAAGAATGTTTATCCCTTCTTAGGGGATGTTTTTGACCACCATCATACTTTCCCCTCCTTTCTACATCATCTCCTGCTTCTGTGTCTATTTAGGACCCTGATCGGGCCTCTCTAGGCACCTTCTATCCCACATAGCACATTTTCCAAGGGTTCTGACCCCCTAGGTCAAGGTCGACCTCAACTTTTACCTAGTTCAGGGTTAAACTTAACCTTGACCTAGGTTGGGGTCGACCTTGACCTTGACCTGGGTCCCCCTTCCAAATCTGGAATCCTGTCGACTGCCGGAGGTCATCAAAATTAATTTTCCCGCTTCCGGGTCGGCTGTTTTGGGTTTCGAAGTGGCAAATCCTAAATTATATTTAATATATGTCCTCTTCTAGGTTCATGGATCTAATTAGAATTTAATTCTCCTATGTTGGCCTCTCTATAATATTGTGCCCTAGTTTCATATAAAAAGAAGCCTTTCTCTCTCATTTTCTCTAAGTCTTCTAAGTACAAAAAGCTCTAACCAATATTTTATCAAGAAGAAAAAGGTTCAAGCATCCATTATTCTACATGTTCTCAAGCTTTCAAGGTGTTCAATTCTTCCTCTCAATCATTCAAGCTCTCCATTGAAGATCAAGGATTCAAACTCTCAAGCCATTGAAGGGATTTAGTTCAAGCATTCAAGATTCATCATTCAAAACCCTAGATCTAGCCATAATAGTGGTGTGATCTTCCTTCAAGATCATTTGTGCATCCTCAAGAATTATTCATTCTCTTCAAGGTGAATTCCAAGAGTACAATCATAGAGGTTTATGGTTTCTATTGAGTCCAAACTTTCATATTTACATACTTGCTACATTTAAATTACAATTGCATATTTATTCAATATCATAGCTTCATTACTAGATTCAATTCTTCTACTTGCTAGCATTCTATATTTTATTGATTTCAAGGTTAATTCCTAAATCAGGGTTTGACTAAGGAAAACCCCTCCCCCAAACAAACAAACCTCTTTCTCTTGCAGGTACAGGTTCAAGACTGTGGATTTGAGGGCAAATATAGATACCCTTTTCAGCCAACTTTCAAGTTTGGTGAACAGATTTTCTATCAGACCTGTGCAGGTCAAGGTCAAGATTATTGGGTCAGTGGTGAGATTATTGGGTCAACAATGAGATTACTGGGTCAGGGTCAACATTTTTCTCAGGATGGTGTTGGATCAAAAAACTATTTATGGGTTTTGTTCATCTCTGCATTTCTGTTCTGGATCAGGCTTCATATTTTCCAGAAACGGGCTACAGACCTCAGAAAATAGCATTCTTTGATCTGAAATATTAAAATATTAGTACATTTCTCCTATCCATTTCAATTCAAATCATTAATCATTCTATATCTATCACACATTTACATTCATTTCAAAACACATTTTAGGAGGGAAACCTAGGATCTCCTTCTTTATTCTTATTTCCAATAGATTGATTGATTTATGTATTGATCCTTTTTGGGTTGATCAATTTGGATCCTTGCTTTGTGCATTTGAGAACAAAGGGGAATGTATTATTTTTCCCTCCACTCTAAACATTAAATGTAAGGTGATAAGTGATTTGAGTATCAAAACACTCTTATTCTATTAACATCATTTTTCTTCTTTACATTTTGGTGAACCCACGATAGACAACTCTTTCTTTTTGGTGTTAGATTTACATTTCATATTAAATCTTACATGCATATAGAAGTAATTTTTCTTTTATACTCTTGCATTTATATTCAAAAAATACATTAAAAAATATAAATTTTCTCTAAAAACACAAAAACATTTACATACTTGTAATTTTATTGTGTGTTCAACATGTATGACTCTTGTTTTGAATACTTTGATGAAAATTTTATTGTACAAGAGGATAGATCCCTCAATGAGGTACATGGAAGTGAGGATGAAAATGGTTTGGATAAGTCTCCATTGATCATCCTCCTCTACAATCTCTTCAATTGACCTTTACCATAGTGTGTGTGTAGGGTTACCTTCATGTTCCACTATTTACAACATTGATACACCTAAAAAGATTTCATTTAGTGTGTGTGATGTTGCTTTATCCTCTCTTGCATTACCCTGTAAAGATATATTAGAGCAAGCAGGTGACTTTTCCCTCCATGGATATGATTTAAGAATTGATGTTAATTCTTCCCCTAATATATGTCTTTTCTACGAGCCTACTTTAGAATATAATTCTTCCCCCTTTAGGGATCAAGCTTTAGGCACTCCTACAATGTGCTTTATTTATAGGGAGGATAATCCTCCCATTTGGGATGAACCTTTGGTTTGGATGATGATTACTCACTTCCTCATGAAGCCATTATAGGTGATTCTACTTTTTGGGATGAACCCTTGGATAAAGACATTGATTTATTTCCTCCTTGTGAAGATGCTTTGATACAAGAGGGAGATTTATTAATGGATGACATATTCATACATGATGGTGACTCTTTTTCTAAAACACACTCCCCTTATGTAGAAAGTTTAAAGAAAGAAGAAAACATTATAGATTCTTTACCTCTAATTGGGATTCCTTCCAGTGATGAGGCATTGGCGAAAAATAATATGAATTCCCTTAATGCTCTCCCTCTTAGTAATGATCCTATGGAAAATCAAGCTCCTACCTCATCTTCTCCTAGAATGTATTTTGTTTCTCCTTGTGACTCTATCAAACATACTAATGATGACATAGTGACTACTGAAGTTCAATTGACTTGTTTTCATATAGCTTCTTGTTATGGTTATGTTTATCATTTACTAGTTAAACAAGGATTCCATAGTCAAGGATGTGCTAAGCATAAACAGGAAATTCAAATGCCCTTACAGAATGGGGGCATGAGCATTCTTATGGATTGGGATTTAATCCTCAACAACATAGCAATGTTACCAACATCTCAAATAACATTTCAAAACATGATGACCCTATGAAGGAATTTGACCAAGAGGTTGTTCTGCCTAAACTTCTTTGTGCTAAGATAATTATGAGACCTAAACACAAAAATAAATGTAGTCTATACTTGAAGATTCTTCCTTTTTATTTTTATTATAGATTTCATGATCACTCTAATGAATATAAAGCTTTACATTATAAGATAAGGAAGCTCATTGATAGTAAAATTATTTATATGTCATGTGGCAATGAGTTGTATTTCAATCTTATATTCTCTAAATAATATTTATGATCCTATTATGGAACTCCATATTATGTAAACAATGTTAGCCTAATCTTTGGGGGCTCGTTGTCTTGTATAGTATTGTGAGAAATATAATAGGTCCCCTTTCATCCTTGTTCCTACACTTGGGGGCAAGGATGTCATCTCCTTCTTTTCTGTCTTTCTGGGATCCACTTTCCCTGGGTTAAGCAGTATTTATCTATTATGTGATATCCAATCATACATAAAAATTTTGGTTTGCATTGAGGATCTATGTCCTTGATTATAACCTATTTTTTTGTTTGACGTTGAGTTTCCATGGTTTATAAATCTCTCACCTTGGAAAATAAATAGTGTGCTATCCCTCACAAGGGTTACTTTCTCACTTCTTGCATAATGTCTCTTTTCTACAACAACATCTCTTGATATAATTTGATATATCCCTTGCCTTCACACCTTGGGGGAAACGTATTTTCCTTCTTCCTCTATCTAAGGATTTACTTTCCTTATCTTAGTGGCATTTTCTTATCATATAACATTATTTCCTTATAAAGATGTATGTTTTTTACTATGGATATCCTCTTATACAAGAGGTGATTGTATTAGGCCAGCACCTCTTCTTTATTTTGCAAATTATGCTTTTGATAAACTATTGCTCTTGCTTTGGGTTAGAGTTTGATTCCTTCATTCTGAGATTCCTCTTCCTCTTGATTTCAGGGGGCTTGATGATTGAATCTTTGGTCCCTCTTTTCTTTAGAAGATGAAATTTTATCCTAAGCACTCCTCTATGGTGAGGGTCTTGTTGATAAGATCTCTTCCCTTTTTGAGGATCCTTTTTCCATAAGTGACATATCTATTTCACGATTATCTATGTTCTTGGATGTAAGGGTCAAGACTCTTCACTAAGGATATGGTATACATTGTTTTCAAGCTGGCTATCTCCTTACCTTGTGAAGTAGGTATCCTCTTTCTCTTCCTTATCCTTCCTAGTGGGTAGTCATGATAAGGAGGAGGCATATATAGGGTCTCCCTTGTTCTATAGTTTACATTAATTTACATTTTACAACATGCTAAATCCTTGGAAGGTAATGCACATAAGTTTCTAAATCCTAAAGGGACACGCATTTTTAATTTTATTTTTGCTAAATCCTTGGAAGGTAACGCACATAAGTTGCTAAATCCTTAAGGGACACACATTTTTACTTTTATTTTTGCTAAATCCTCAGAAGGTAACGCACATAAGTTGCTAAATCCTGAAGAGATACACACCCTTTTTACAATTTTCAATATGCTAAATCCTTGGAAGGTAACACATATAATTTGCTAAATCCTTAAACGACACGCATTTTATATTCATAGTGATACAAGAATGTGGATCTATAGATATTTTCAAAATCTGTCAGAAGATGCATTCTAATTACAAGCATAATTTATGGGTGAACCTGTTGGGCTCTCCCTCCTTGGTGATTCATAGTGAGGTAGGCATCTTACTAGGTGAGGTAATCACTATCTCTTTTCTCTCTTTTTTCTCTTTCATGCTAGCAGGATTAGATCATGAAGCTATGTTATCTATAATGTTGTTCTTGTCTTGCTTATGTAATCATGTATGTTTCTATGATTGATTGCTCTTTATTTTTCATATCTTTATGCATGTATGTTGAATTAGAATCCTTGGTCTAAGGGCTCATGTCCTTGACCTAGTGATATTCTACCTAGTTGGCGAGCCACCAGAGTCTTTCTTCTAACTTTACCAAAAGCGTGTTCAATTTCCATACTTCCACTAAAGTGGGGGCTTAATGTATCATCTTAAAATGGAAGCACTTCCATGATAAGAAATTTTAGTGCTCCTTAGGGGATTTTTTTGACCACCATCATACTATCACCTCCTTTCTACATCATCTCCTACTTCTGTGTCTGTTTAGGACCCTGATTGGGCCTCTCCGGGCACCTTCTATCCCACTGGCACATTTTCTAGGGGTTCTGACCCCCTGGGTCAAGGTCAACCTCGACCTTGACCTAGCTCAGGATCAAACTCAACCTTGACCTAGGTCAGGGTTAACCTTGACCTTGACCTATGTCCCCCTTCCAAATATGGAAGCCTATCGGCTGCCAAAGGTCATCAAAATTCATTTTCCTGCTTCCGGGTCGGCTATTTTGGGTTCTGAAGTAGAAAATCCTAAATTATATTTAATATAGGTCCTCTTCTAGGGGCATGAGTCTAATTGGAATTTAATTCTCCTAGGTCCACCTCTCTAGAATATTGTGCCCTAGTTTCATATAAAAAGAAGCCTTTCTCTCTCATTTTCTCTAAGTCTTCTAAGTGCAAAAAGCTCTAACAAAGATTTTTTTAAGAAGCAAAAGGTTCAAGCATCCATTGTTCTACATGTTCTCAATCTTTCAAGGTGTTCAAGTCTTCCTCTCAAGCATTCAAGCTCTCCATTGAAGATCAAGGATTCAAACTCTCAAGCCTTTGAAGGGATTTGGTTCAAGCATTCAAGATTCATCATACAAAACCCTAGATCTAGCCATCATGGTGGTGTGATCTTCCTTCAAGATCCTTTGTGCATCCTCAAGACTTATTCATTCTCTTCAAGGTGAATTCCAAGCATACAATCATGGAGGTTTATGGTTTCTATTGAGTCCAAACTTTCATATTTACATACTTGCTACATTTGAATTACAATTGCATATCTATTCAATATCAAAGCTTCATTATTAGATTCAATTCTACTACTTGCTAGCATTCTATATTTTATTAATTTAAAGGTTAATTCCTAAATTAGGGTTTGACTATGGAAAATCCCTCCCCCCATCAAATAAACCTCTTTTTCTTGTAGGTACAGGTTCAAGAGTGCGGATTTGAGGGCAAATCTAGATACCCTTTTCAGCCAACTTTTGGGATCCGCAAACAGATTTTCTGTCAAACTTGTGCAGGTCAAGGTCGAGATTATTGGGTCAGCGGTGAGATTATTGGGTCAAGGTCAACATTTTTCTCAGGACGGTGTCAGATCAAAAAAATATTTCTAGGTTTTGTTCGTCTCTGCGTTTCTATTCTGGATCAGGCTTCAGAATTTCCAAAAATAGGTTACAGACCTCATAAAACAACATTCTTTGATCTGCAATATTCAAAGGTTAGTACATTTCTCCTATCCATTTCAATTCAAATCCTTAATCATTCTAAATCTATCACACATTTACATTCATTTCAAAACACATTTTAGGAGGGAAACCTAGGATCTCCTTTATTATTATTTCCAATAGATTGATTCATTTATGTATTGATCCTTTTTGGGTTGATCAATTTGGATCCTTCCTTTGTGCATTTGAGAATAAAGGGGAATGTCTTATTTATCTCTCCACTCTAAACATTAAATGTAAGGTGATAAGTGATTTGAGTATCAAAACACTCTTATTCTATTAACATCATTTTTCTTCTTTACAATTTGAATAGCATATTTAGTCTCTTGTCAAAGGAATAACATGAAATTGCAACCCACTCTAAATTTTGAAATGTCCTATGTTTATGTAATGTGCATGAAAAACTTTGAATTTAACCCTTACTGTTGCTGCAATATAATTAGCAATTTGTTTCCTAAAAAAAAATAGCCCATAATTTGTTTTCTTTCTAGACTGTTTTTAGTTTTTTTTTGCTTTAGCTTTTGTTTTTAAGTTTTTTCTCTCCTTATCTTCTTGTATTAAGCATATCGAGTGAATTTAAAAGACAATTCGATGTTATTGCATTGATTGTGAATGTAAATTTTCTAATAATATAAAAACTTGTGATATTCTGGCCTATCGTATTTAATTTATGGTAGATAAATGAGGCTTCTAATCGACACCTTTCATCATCTGGAAGAGTTTGGTGGGCTTAACATAGCATGCCTACATCTACTGTGATGTAGAACACCTACTATAGCTATAACATCTAAATCATACAACCATCAAGAAAACGCTTGATGATCAACTAAGATTTGTTGGAATGATGACTAAGAATCAAGACAGACCTTATGCTTTAAGGCCTTGATTATAATAAGAAATGTGTTCCATTAACAAAGGTCTAAGGAGGTGTCTATATGCTCCACTTTTGGTTGCTATTAGTCTTTACCATTCTAAACCTTTGGTCTACCTATGTAGTGAAGCAAATGAGGGTATTTTGCCACCTCTCAACATCCGCTATGTTCAATTCCTTGTTCAAATTTTTTTTTCCTGGAGGTCTTTTAAAAAATCATTTGACTAAGAGCTAAGGATTGAGCTATTGATATTTCTTATTTCGATATTGGAACTTTACACTCAGGGATTCTTGATAGACTCATTAAGAACCTTTCAAATTTACCAATAGATCAGAGACCCATTGATAGAACCTGACTTTTGATGCACAAAGATATCAATTTTTGAAGCACAATATCATGTAGAGGGATACACTTGTGTGATGGTTCTAAGCAAGGAAATTTGTTGTCAAATTAGGGCATTCTAAATTAGAAAAAGCTAATAATAATGATAATGAGAAATGATCTAATCTAACATATCAATAAATATGTGATTTGAAAAAATGGTTAAAGGCATGATCATCTTCAATCAACTTTTAAAATAGTGTACAATAAGATTAAATGGCACCCCAAGTTCCTCCAGATGCATCCAATGGAACAAGCAATTAAAAAGAAACATCCATTTGAGACAACTCTGAGTTCTACTCATTGTCTTATTAATGAAGGACTACTGCATTTATATTGGACAATGGAGTTGTGGAAAAACTAGGTTATGAAGATGAAGATGATTTTTTAAAGTTGCATTGCAGAGAACCCTACATCACTTTTTTCTCTAATGACTATGGTGGCTTAACAAAGCGGGCAAAAAAGAAGATGAGATTTCTTTCCAGATCTCAAACTTCCAAAGGAGTTCCTTATTAGAGAATTATAAATCAGGGTGAACCCACTAACTACAAGTAGTTTACTAAAACTATGAACCAATCAATGACCTAAAATATGTGTACAAATTAGTCTAGAAAATTTTCAAGTTTGTAACTTTCATCTCTATTGAAAATAGAAGACGTTTTTCAAAGTATTATAAGTTGTCACTGTTGACTCTTCAATTTGGACACTTTATATTTGCATATTCAAACCCATCATAGGATATGTAATAAGTAATTATAATGTCATAATATGCTCATACACAACTCTATTATAGTATTTGGTTTACAATCTTTTACACACCTCCCAAAATATTCAACACATAAAAAATAATACTAATACAAAGTGAGATGTGTATTTCCTAATTTGAGGCTTAAAAATAGATAATTAATAAATTATAATATTGAGCATGGAAGAGACACATTTCCCAACATCCTCTAACTTAGTGAAAATCATCTAAGAGAGTAAAGAGAAACTTTAATACTAAAATTTAATTGTCATAGGTTATGAGGCCTATAGAATTACACTTATTTATGCTCAAAAGTTTTTTTAATGTATCTATAATCTTTTCTAAAGTATCAACCTTCTCCAAAATAACCTTCCTATCCTCTACCATGCCATGAATAAAATAATATTAAAAATGTGTGCTTCATCATCACATGAAAGGTTATTATTTTCCATACATATGGCTCTTTGTAAATCAATCCCCATAAGGTTTTTTCAAAGCTTCATGATGTCTTTGCCAAGCCAACCCTTTCTCCCCTTTTTTTCATCATTATTGCAAAATCATTGGGTAGGGTCTTAGAAACGAGTTCTCCTTAGGAAACATTGAGGGCATTGAAGTCACTGGTGGGGTTCTAGCCACCTCCCACTAAAAGTTTAGAGATGAAACTATGTTGTTTGGTTGTGCTAAAAGGAGAGAAACCTTCCACTTCAATGCAGTTTTGAACTTATATTCGAAGGCCTCGTCCCTTATTTTGATATCAGAGCCTTGCACTCTACAAGACTTGATCCCTGGAGAAAACAATTCAACTTTACCAGTTGACCAAAGACCTATTGACAAAACCCAACTTTTGATGCACAAAGATATCAGTTTTTGAAGCTCAATATCATGTAGAGGGAAGAAGAATACATTGTGATGGTTCTAAGAAAAGAAGTTTGTTGTCAAATCAGGGCACTCTACATTTAAAAAAAGTTCATATTAATGATAATGGGAAATGATCCAATCTAAATTTGAAAAAATGGTTAAAGGTGTGTCTTTTTCCTATTGAGCGTCTTCAATCAAATTTTAAAACATCATACAATAAGATTAAATGATACCCCAAGTCCCTCTAGATGCATCCTATCGAATAAGAAATTAAGAAGAAACATCCATCTGATACAACTCTAAGTTCTACCCATTGTCTTATCAATGGAGGACTACTGCATTTATATTAGACAAGGGGGTTGTAGACAAACTAGAAAAACTAGGTTATGAAGATGATGATGATTTATTAAAGTTGCATTACAGAGAACCCTTCATCACTTTTTTTCTTTGATGAGTATGGTGGCTTCGCAAAGCGGGCAAAAAAGAAGATGATATTTCCAGGAAGATCTCAAACTTCCTAAGAAGTTGCTTGTCAGACAATTGTAAATGACCTGGTGAAATCAATGTTCAAAATTCAGATTCTGTATTCAAAAGAAGAGATGGGCATTTTGTTTGACTAGAGCCAGATTGTTCCCTCTGGTGGAAATCCTACATAGATCCAGAGATTCTTACAAGAATCTCTTTAAATAGATGCATGAGAATCTTGTTGTTTTTCTCAATTCACAGTGAGGAATCCCAAACTTATATCATCATTATTCCAAGGCCCTTAACTAGAGCCCCAGTTTTGAACAGTTTCATCTATTTCTCTAACTCCTTGGTGAATGAATCGTAAGTTGTTTTCTCTCCTATGAATGCAAATATTGTTCTGATTTGGGATATAGTCTGCACCATTGACATCATGCACATCAATGTTGGTCAGTACTCACTCTGTTCTAAATCATATGTCATGGATTTAAAGCAAAAAACTGAAAGACAGACTATTTGTAGGACAAAACTCTAATGGGTGCACTGTTGAAAGTCTAATTTACTACCTCTTGGATGATGCTTGTGCCTCATAGGAATAAGTCTGTTTTTTGAAAGTTGAAAACCATAGCTTTTCTATAAGTAGCAGCAATAATGGATCTAAGAGGCACCACTACTATGGTTACCAGAGCAACTTACCGATACATGACAGAAGGTAATTGTAACTCTGATTATAAAAATAGAGACACTGATAATTGCGGAACTCAATCTGAGAACGAGCATTTGTCAAAGCCAACCTTTTACCAATCTCACGACTCAGAAGTTTGTGGGCAATGCTGTGAATTTCTGAACAGCGCTTTCCTTTCTCTGCCATGGTCATACAAAAAATTGATAGTAATTCGAGAATTAATGCTGATTTCAACCCAGGCTTCGACTATACTTTTTTCGCTAGAGAGTCATATATGTTATTACCTCACAGAGAATATTGGGAATCTATTTTGAACAGAATTTTATTGAAAATGTGTTTTCAATTCAAGCGGCTTTTATATCAGTTTGTAAAATTGAATGGCCTAACTAATTCGCCGACTGTATGTTTCCAAGATTGAATCTTTACTGTTGAAGAAGCAATAAGCTTACTCGAAGCTTATTGCTTTCTTTCTCAGATCTTATGTGTTCTCCCTCTTCATTATAAATGTCACAGAAGAATGAAATTAGTAGAAAAGATGAAGAGGAAGGGGCATGATCCTTTGGGCTTCAGTAGCCAGCTGTAAGTATTTTTAATGGTCTCAATCACTACTTCCTAATCAAAGATATCAAGGCTCAGAGACTTGTAGAGGCTCTGATTGTAGAGAACCAAGAAGAAGTGCAAGAGATGATAAGACGACGAAGAGGATGGCCAGTTGGAGTAAGAATGCATGGAATTAGTTGGCCTTAGTCAAAGCATTAGGTGGTTGCAATCTTTATGGTTAGGATTTTGGCAGATTTGGTTTTCCCCTATTTTCTGCTTTGGATCATGGTTTGTGGCTCAATCTTTTGATGGTGTTTTGTACAATGCCTTTCATGATTTCACCAAAATCTTGCGTATTGCTTCTTTGGTCATTTCAAAACTCTGATAACCTTTGTTCCTACGTAGTGTGGAAAAGTGAATATGCAGAACTATTAGACTTTGGTGCTATTACCGGACAAATATAAGATTTTTTTAATTCTGATTTGTTGCAATCAAATCCTATATTGTTATTTTCCATGTAAAATGCATTAAATTTGTATCTGCAAAAACACATATATTTGAAGTTATTTTATGATAAAGTTTGTTGATATGGCCTATTCTTCTGAATTCGTAAGTGAAGGTTTGGAGCTCTGGGGTGTTTGTATCTCTAAACATAAAAACACTATAATAATTAATTTCTACAATTAGCCACTAATGTTTTATTCGTGGAAAAAGCCACTAATGTTTTATTCATGGAAATGTCAATTACTACTTATTTTTTGGAGTCCAGAACTCCATTTAAATTATAGCATGTTAGAATGTTCATTATGGGTGCTTCAATGAACCACCATGGAATTGGTATCTACATTGGAGGCCATTGGCCAAATAATCCGTAAA
>MU223593.1:3809911-3839799 GCA_018584345.1 Thuja plicata
CATTGAAGCATGGTGATGTGTAAATTAAGTCATTAGTCTACAAGAGAGTTATGCTTATGCAAGATGAAATTACTAATGTAGTGCTAAAATGACGGGGAGGTAAAACTTTTTCAAAGAGTTGCCTCGATTTTGGTATGAGGAAAACTGTTCAAAATAATTTCCACATTTGATGAGTTGGTACATTTTACCACATGTCTAGAGGAACACAACAAAAATTACTTCATCAACAAAGTTTGTTTCAACTTAGAATTTGAACTTGTCTCAACTCGCATCGGTTATCAATTAGTCATTAAATCTTGAACAAATAAATGGTTTGAAAGCATGAACAAAAAATGGTATCAATCTCATCACCATTAATATTTCTTTTCAAGAAGCAATGCTTCTTTGGCTAACAAACCAACTTTCTTAGGAGTGCAAGACAACTTGTAATTGACCTTTGAGGAACAATCAATTACTTTAGGTTCTTTCCTTTTTCAGAAGGGTGATATTAGACTCTATTTAGTCTTCCTACCTTGTTTGGGATCAACTCTTTTTATGATGTGACTTCCAACAAGAAAACTCTTTATGACCACCCTTACAACAAAGAACATAATTAGTGCTAGTTTAATTATAGTGCATGGAATACACTTATTTTTCTCTATCTTATCATTATGGTACAATGTATAATTATCTATTAAGTTAATTTGTGCACATGCATATGCTTCATATGTGAAATTTAGTTTGATAAGAAAATGAGTCTGAAGACCTCCTATGTATTTCATCAAGGATTTTCTTTCTTGTATGTATTTTATGTATTTATTCAACTGTTCTATAAAATCCACTAGTATGTTCATGTACATTTTTGCACTTCATTTTAAGGATTGTTATTCCATACGTTTATTTCTCTATGAGAATTGTTTCTTGATCAAACTTTTAAAACTATTCACAGGGCCTTATAAAAGATTGTATTTTCAACACCACAAAATAAAAGAGACTTGAATCAATTCAAAGCATGCTTTTCCATTCTTGATTAGTGAAGTAAAGTATTTAGCTTCTAATTGCACCAATCAATGTTCAATCTTGTGTTTATTCACTTTTCTTTCAAATGGTAGATCTCAATCTTAGGTTTTTCCTGAAAGACTCTCAGCTTTTTGAAGACTCCCTTGGAATTTGTTATACCCTTGCCATGTTTTTCCTCTTCATAAGTGTATTTGTCAATCTTGGCACGACCTGTGTTAATTGAGATGGACTTGCAATGATAGCATGCACATTAAGAGAAGGTTCTTCAACATCAAATTTTTCTTCACACCTTTTTTCTCAAATAATTTCACTTGTGACATTTTATATCTATGTAAAAGTAAAATACTTTTTGCACACAATCATGTTGTGGCATGGACTAGAAAATACTTATGTGAAGAAATAACTTCACAAAGGAATGAAATGACTTTGATACCACTTGATCTATAAAAATAGAGAGCATTCGTCATGCCTTTTTGTTACAAATGGATTTAAATCTTAGTTGATGCAAGTAGAACAAAAAATTAATAAATTGAATGGTATGAATTAAATATGAAAATAAAAGACGATAGAGAGAGAAAAAAACATGAATAAAATATAAATTTACCCGGAGGGGCCCTCTTTAGGTGAAAAGTCTAACCAAAAGGTGGGCATAACCTCATTGAGTGTTCAAAAAGGGACATTAAAAGATGTTTCAACCCTTGGACTCGTTGGATAGAATATTACACTATTGTATAAGTTCTAAATCAATCTACAAGTACTATTTAATTACTTTCCCTTGCTTTTGTTACATAAGAGTCCTAAAGAACTTGATAAAATTTAACTAGAAACTAGAAATAGAACCCTCAACAATGCATATTAACTACTAATAATGTAATCAGAAGTTCAAGAGATTGAAAAAGAGAACATGCCGAGAAGAGTTAAAAAAACATGAAATTGGTACATCACTTCATGTAACATGTTCTCTAAAACTGTTACCTCTAAAAAATGACTTTATTTTCACCATGGTCATGGTGAACAAATCATGATAGAGATTTATTGTAGATAACACTTTGGCCACATATTGAAATTAATTTGATTTTATTATAGTCAACAAAGTATTCAATTTAAAATTAGTGACGATGTAAAAGCACTTCTTGCACTAATTAATATAGCCTAGAAGGTACAAAAGCAAAATAATACACAAAGAAAATTGTATGTTGACAAGATAATTTATGTAGAGATTAATTTCGACAGAAAACACTCACACTCTAAATTAAATCAATTGTATTATTAAGAAAGGTTGGGGTCTAGATTGTTACATGGTAAAGCACAAGGTTGTGAGGTCCAGTCTTCCCTAGACCATGTGGTACTGAAGGATGTGACGTGCTAGTGTAAAATGTTTACCAGATGCACTATAATTTACAGGGGGTGCTATACCCAATTACTACAATATAAAAAAAATTGTATTACTAAGCAACTAAAAGTTTACAATATAAATCTTATGCTACACTTTTGTTTATAGTATCACAAACATTTTATTCATTAAGAACTAATAAATAAATAAAAGCTTTAAATCCACAAACTACAATTTGTTTACTAAAACTATGAATCAAGCAATGACCCAAAATATGTGTAAAAACTAGCCTAAAAATTTTTCAAGTTTGTGAGTTTCTTCTCTACAGAAAATATAAGTTGTTTTTCCATGTACCATAAGTTGTCATAGTTGACTCTTCAATTTGAACACTTTACATTAGCATATTCAAACCCATCCAAAAATTCTTTGTGACGTGTCCTAATGTTGGATAATATATTAATGTAAAACATCTATAATCATGCTCTTACAATTCATAAGATATGTCATAAGTAATTATATTGTCATAATATGATCTTACACAACTCTATGATAGTAGTTGGTTTGCAATCTTTTACACACCTCCCAAAACAGTCAACACATGAAAAATAATACTAATACAAAGTGAGTGACTATTTCCTAATATGAGGCTAAAAAATTAAATAAATATAAAATTAAGCATGGAAGAGACACATTTCCCACCATCCTCTAACTTATTGAAAATCTTCCCAAAGAGTAAAGGGGGACTCTAATACTAAAATTTAATTGACATGGGTTATGAGGCTTATATAATTACACCACTTTATGCTCAAAAGTTTTGTTAATGTGTATATAATATTTTCTAAAGTATCAACCTTCTCCAAAATTACCTTCATATCCTCTACCATGCCATGAATAAAATAATATTAAAAATATGCACGTGCTTCATCCTCACATGAAAGGTTATTATATTCCATATATATAGCTCTTTATAAATGGCTCCCCATAAGTTTTTTTTAAGGCTTCATGAGGTATTTCCCAAGGCAACCCTTTCTTCCCCTTTTTGATCATCATTATTGCAAAATCATTGGGTGGGGTCTTAAAAATGAGATCTCCTTATGAAATGTCAAGGTTTTTGAAGTCACTAGTGGGGTTTTATCCATCGAAAATCAACAATTTAGGCGTAAAACCATGTTGTTTGGTTGTGCTAAAAGGAGAGAAGCCTTCCACTTTAATACAGTTTTGAACTTATACTCCAAGGCCTCAGGTTACTCGCTAAACAAGTTAAAATCTATAGTATTTTTCTTCCAAAACCCCTAGCTTGTAAAGAATGATAAAATATAAGGATTTTGAATTTTAAGAAGGGGCAACAACCCTATACTTATCTCAAGCTCCCATTGGGGAAAGGGATCATATCAAGGAACCTATGGAATCTTTTAACCTTAAGGTTAATACTAGTGTAACATCTTGTAAAACTATGTGTGATCCTGGTTTATTTACTTTCCTATTTGGCATTACCTACTGGTGTTGAGCAAGACTTGAGAAAATAGACAAGGAAATTCTTCAAGAAACAAACAAAGGAGTAGAGAAAAAATTATTCATATCCCAATACAGAATTTACAAATCTAAGGAGGATGGTGGCCTTGGCATTAAAAACATGAGCTTTCATAAAATAAAAACTCTAGGACCTAATTAGTCATGTGTATGCACAAGGACCCTCATAGGAAGTGGGAAAATTCTTCATATAGTAAGTAATTGGATAGAGATAATGCCTCTGATATTCTCATCACTTCCAATCCCTCAAAAGGATAAAGGATATGGAATTTCATGCACAATTACATGTGTGTGATTCATGACAACCTTTCTTGGGAAATTCCTGATGGAAACAAGGCACTTTTTTGGGAAGACTCATGGGACGGGTAATCTAGCCTTGAAAATGTGATAAACTATTGTTTATGTTTGGGGGAAACTAATCCAACTTTAGGGTTCAACAAAGAGAGGGAATATATTGATTTTATGGATGATGACAAATTGCTAGGCTAGAATTGGAAGAATTTATGCTCTTTGAACCTACATCCTAAGGAGGTGGAATAATTTTCAACAATCCTTGAATCTAGAAATATTTTATTTACACCAAGAGCTGACACTCTAATTTGGGGCAGATCAAAATTAGGTTCATACAATGCTAGAGATGATTACCATATCTTATCTAAAGACTTGGAGCATACCTGAAATGAGATCCCATATCACCTATGTTGGAGCAAAATTTTCTTATCTATACTAGGTATCTTTTCTTGGGAAGTCCTTCAAAAGAAGATTCTCACAGCTAATAAGTTTTGAAAAAAAAGTTTCTATGGCCCCTTGAAGTGTACGTTATGAAAAACACATGAAGATATAATGGATCACATTTTGTTGGGATTCCCCTTTGGTGCAGGAGCACCTAGGTAAGCCTATATTGTAACCAAGGGTTCCTAGTCAAGTTTTGGCTTGTAGTGGTCTTAGCCAAGCCACTAGTGAAATAAGAGGGCTATTTAGTCCTAGAGTGTGTTTTTTTTGGTTAGGAGGCCTAACTAGGTCATTTGGTGTCCTTAAAGTATTGTTTTGTCCAAATTTGGGAAAGTTGGAAAATGTTACAAATATTGAGGAAATGTTATGGAAACATTGCATTTGTGCATTTACAGGACTAAATTGGACAAGAAATGGGTAGGATACCTATTTCATGATCTAGTAAGCATAATTATGCATTTGGTTGAGTTTTATAATGAGTTGACCAAGTTTGGATGCAAGATTTCCAAAGTTGCTAACAACTTGGCAAAATTGAAAATGTTGTCATTGACAACATTTCTTGCTTCAAGTGCATTTTGGATCATATGGTTATGTAACTATCTAAAAAATTTGGTGTGTGGGAGGATCAACTATTTAAGGCCTCTCTCGACCTATTTGAATGGTTGGATAAAGTTGGGAACAATTTGGTTAATGAACAAGCAAATTTTCTGAGCAATTTTACCACAGTTAGTGCATTTTTCATTCATTTTATTATTTAATGGATTGATCTCTGCACTGTAACTCATGCATGAGGTAGTAGATGTAAATAATTGATTATTTGTGTGTGTGTGTGGATAGTTGTTTGGTTCTATTTTATTACATTTTGTAAATTGTTTTGGTTTTAGCACTGTTGTTGGCCTGATCCAGATAATTTTTGGTTATGGGGTCATAACTCATTTTCCCACTGTGGCATCTATACGATTCCTTGGGATTTATGAGATGACTCATTGTACATTAATTGTGCAAAATATTGGGCCCTGGAAAGAAAGCTTGTTATTTTTGTAGTGATTCCCTAGGCGAGCCAAAGGAGCATGGTTAAGGATCACAATGAATTGCAGGAGTATTTAGAGGGATTGAAGACATTGGTTACTTAAATCTAAGCATGTGGAGAGGAGGATATGAGTGTGAGGAATCCCCATGCCCAAGGGGAATTTTTAATGAGAAGTTCTACGGGGTGAAAGAACAAACCCTTGTGGATGTTGTAAATATTTTGGGAAACCCTTATTTTTAGGCCTAAATATAGAAACCCACTGTACGGATAGGTTGGGGAGGTGAGACTAGATAAATCCAAGAGGTTTTCAAAAAGGGTACCAATAAATGCAATTTTTTTCCACCTTTTTGAGAAAACTCTGGAGTTATGTGCTAAGAGGTGTGTTTTAAGGCCTAATTCCTTGTAGCCCTATTTTGTTCAAATTGAAGAAAACTCTGGAAATATATAAGGATTTCATTTCATTTTTATGTTGATAAGAATTTTCATGGATCCAATGACCTTTAAATAAACCTTCCTCTCCATTGGTAACTACTTTTGGTCATGTTTAGATCATTTGGTGTGGAGGATGTAAGAAGGCATCCATGGAGCATGTTAGTGGTTGAGTTGATTTCATTATTGGTGTAGACAAATTGAAGAGGTGGAGGATTGAGAATGGGATCCTTGTGAGTTAGGGTTTTTGAATGACCCTAATAGGCTAGAGAAGTGGCCTAGAGAAGACCCTAGGAGAAGGTAGGGTTGGAGAGAAATATTTGTCTTTACATCATATTGGTATCAGAGCAAGTTAAAGACTTGGGATTCGTTGTATATCTCTATATACTAGTGAATCAGTAGGGGAGATCAGCATGGTGACTAAAGAAGAGCTAGCCAAAGAGATGGGTGAGAAAAAGGAGAAAATTAGACTCCTTGAAGAAGCCCTAGAGGAAATGAGAATAAAACTACAAGAAGTTGTTGAGGGAGCCAAGGATAAAGACAAAGAAGGTGAAAGTAGTGAAAAAGGTAAGAATAATATTGATGAGGAAGATATCATCCCTGAACTAGACTCTCCATTGAATGAAGAACCATTCTTGAAATCCATCAAGGCACTAGGTGTAAAAGCACTAGAAGGCATACCACTATTTAGTGGGAAAATGGATATTGAGACAGTGATGGAATGGATTGAGGGGATGGAAAACCACTTTGAGTGTGAAGGTGTTACAGAGGCACAAAAGCTAAAGGTTGAAAAGTCAAGGCTAAGAGGATTGGCATTGACTTGGTGGAAGTACCTAAAAGATGAAAGAGTTAGATTGGGTAAGAAGCCTATAGCTAACTGGAATGCCATGGTGACTAAAGTGAAAGAAAACTATTTTCCAGAAGACTATGAAATACAACTTCATAGAAAGAGACAAGGTTTGAGGCAAAAAGACTTGGATGTGGCCTCTTATATAGAGGAGTTTCAAAAATTATGTCTCAAATCAAAGATTCAAGAAGAGGAACCTATTAAGGTAGCAAGATACTTGGGTGGTCTAAAATGGAACATTCAAGAAGAGATAATCTTGTGGATTCCAACCAATGTTCAGAAGTGCCACCAATTATCTCTTAAGGTGGAAGAAAGGAATAAGAAGAGAGGGGACTCTAATGTTAGAGGCAGAGGCAGAGGAAGAGACTAAGGGGGTCATAGAGGTGGTTATCAAGGCAAAGGTAGTGAACATAGAAGCCAAGGAGAGTCCAAGTTGACTGAGCATGGTAGTGAAACTACTCCAAGAGGGGGTTTTACCAGAGGTACAGGTACTCAAGGAGGCTCTAGTAGAAGGAGAAGTTCAAGTAGAAGAAACTCATACTTTGCAAGTATGAAATGTTATACTTGTGGTCAATTGGGTCACCCTGCCGATAAATGACCTAATAAACCTACTTCATCAATCAATGGTAAAAGGATTGCATATGCTCATGAAGACCCAAAAAGTTTCAAGAAACTTGAGGTTGATCACATTGAGTCAAATATGGGAGAAAATCTGATGTTCAGAAGAGTTCTGATTCGGTAGCCAATCAAGGATGAACCCAAGCATAGGAGAGAATTTTTCACAATTAGATGTAAAATTCTTGGCAAAGTTTGCAAATTTATTGTGGATTCAGACTCCAAAGACAATATCATATCAGAGGAAGTTGTAAAAAAACTCAAATTGGAAAAAAATACCTCATGTCAATCCATACAAAGTGACATGGTTGAACAAAGGGAAGAGTGTGTTGGTGAATGAGAAGACTTGGTTGGAGTTTTCTATTGCGGGATATAAAGATATGTTGCTTTGTAATGTGTTTCTTATGGATTCATGTCATCTGCTATTGGGAAGGCCTTGGAAATATGATAGGGGTGCAGTATATGATGGGAAGGAGAATTCCATATCTTTCAAGAAAGATGGCAGAACTTTCAAAATTTAGTCCTAGTTGGAAGAAGATGAGCCACAACCCAAGGCCCTTAGTTTCTTATTGAGTAGTATAAAAGAGTTCATTAAGACCCTTAAAGATGAAGGAAGTGAAGGTTATGAAATTTTTCTCAAGCCTAAGGAGGAAGAGAATCCTAAAGAATAACCTTTTCCATCATAAATCTGAGAGTTACTTGTAAATTATAAGGATATAGTCAGTGATGGTACTCCTGCAACTTTACCACCTAGAAGAGTGATAAGCCATCAAATTGACTTTGTACCTGGTGCATCATTTCCAAATAAGGTATCCTATAAGAATACTCCAAATTAGAACCAAGAAGTGGCTAGACAAGTGCAAGAACTCCTAGATCAAGGGTTAATTAAGAAGAACATTAGCCCATGTATCGTACCAATAGTGTTGGCATCCAAAAAGGTGGAAAATGGAGGTTTTGTATAGATTCAAAGGCCATAAACAGAATCACTATTAGGCACATATTTCACATACCCCAAATAGAATACCTAATGGACTATCTTGGAGGAGCTATTTATTTCATCAAACTAGACTTAAAGAGTGGATACCACCAAATCATAGTAAAGGAAGGGGATGAGTGGAAAATAGATTTTAAAACCACAAATGGTTTATATGAATGGCTTGTGATGCCATTTGAGATCACAAATGTTGCTAGACATTCATGTGTCTCATGAATGAAGTTCTCAAAGACTACACAGTAATATTTGTAGTAGTGTATCTTGATGATATACTTATTTATAGAAAAACAAGAGAGGAGCATCTCAAACATGTGGAAGTTGTCTTAAAGAGGTTGCATGAAGAGAAATTAGCCATCAACCTTGAGAAGTGTCAGTTCTTGAAAAAATAACTTGTATACTTGGGGTTTGTAGTGTCCAAAGGATCTTTGAAGATGGATCAAGACAAAGTTGCAGCTATCCTAAACTGGTCACCACCTACCACATCATCTGAGGTAAGAAGTTTCCATGGGTTAGCCCAATTTTATAGAAAATTCATTAGAATTTTTAGTGGTATTTGTGCACCAGTACTAGACACCATCAAGGGTGGGATGAAGACCAAGTTTAGGTGGACCTCTGAAGTAAGAAAAGCATTTGACAAGTTGAAAGAGAAAGTAGCAACACAGCCTATCCTTAGACTACCTAGCTTTGATAAATTGTTTACCTTGGAGTGTGATGCAAGTGGGATGGAAATAGGGAGTGTGTTAAGTCAAGAAGGTAGTCTAGTAGCCTTCTTTAGTGAGAAGTTAAATGAAGCCAAGAAGAAGTACTCTTCTTATGACTTAGAGTTGTATGCCTCAATTGAGTCTCTTAGGAAGTGGAGACATTACTTGCTACCCAAAGAATTTGTAGTTTTTACTGAAAACCAGGCCCTTAGCTATATAAATACACAAGAAAAGGTAAGTAATAGACAACTAAAGTGGATGAAATACCTTCAAGCATTCACATTCACAATCAAGCACAAGAAGGGACAGTTGAACAAGGTTGCAGATGCACTAAGTAGGAGGATGCTGACCATTCAAGAAGTTTAGTTAAAAAGAATTGGCATAGAGAGTTTCAAGGGATGATGAAGACTTTTTTGAAGCCTACAAGGTATGTTTTGATTTTAAAAATCATTTTCACAGTAATTTTTCTGATTTTACCTTGCAAAGTGGGTTGTTGTTTAGGGGAAACTAGTTGTGTGTTCCTAAGGGTTCAATGAGAGAGAACCTTATTCAAGAGAAAAATAATGGTAGCGTAAGTGGCCACTTTGGTGTGAACAAAACCATGGAGTTAGTACAAAGGTTTTACCATTGGCCAAAGTTGGTAAGAGATGTGACAAAATATGTTGAGAAATGTGTAGTGTGCATGAAAGCAAAAGGAGGAGCTAGCAATGCAGGTTTGTATCAACCTTTACCAATCCCTAATAGACCATGGAATGTGTCAACATGGATTTCATTGTAGGGCTACCTAAGACACAACATGGTCATGACAGTATCTATGTTGTGGTAGAAAAATTTAACAAAATTGGTAATTTATACCTTGTAGAACTACTCATGATGCTAGTAACATTGCACATTTGTTTTTTGAGATTGTAAGAATCCATGGGCTACCCCTAAGCATTGTATCAGATAGGGATGTCAATTTTATGAGTCATTTCTGGAAAACACTATGGAGTAGATTGGGTACTAACCTATCATTTGGTTCAACTTACTACCCTCAGACTAACAGTCAAACTAAGGTGGTTAATAGAGTTCTTGGTAGCTTGTTAAGGTACCTAACTAAAGAATATGGACAGACATGGGATGTGGTCATTCCCCAAGTAGAATATGCATATAATGATAGTGTGAACAGGACAACGAGTAGGAGCCCATTTGAAGTTGTGTATGGAATGCACCCGAGAGATATATGTGAGCTTAGAGACCTTGGAGCCATGGATTATAGGAGTGGTCATGCTAAAGACTTCACTCAAGCCATGAAGGAGATTCAGGAGAAGGCGAAGAGGACTATACTGGAGTCTACCCAAAAACTAAGGGCTAATATGGATGAGAGGAGAAAGGATGTTCACTTTGAGATAGGGGACTATGTCATGGTCCATTTGAAGAAATCTAGGTTGCATAAAGGAGTGCCTACTAAACTCCAGATGAAAAGAGTGGGGCCATGCAAAATATTTTCCAAATATGGGGCTAATGCATACAAAGTGGATCTACCTATAGATTTTAGTATTTCACCAGTGTTTAATGTTGCAGATTTGATTAAGTTTAAAGGACCCATAGCTGAGATAGATATGAATAGTCAAGGGGTTGTACAAGATGTTTAACCTTTTGTCTTACCTCCCAAGGACTAGTTGGTAGCTGACAAGATCTTGGAGTCCAGGGTACAGAAGACCACTAGACACAAGGTGTACATGGAACACCTAATAAAGTGGAAGCATAAGCCAGAGTCAGAGGCAACATGGGTTGCAGCTGTAGACTTCAAGAAGTTAGGGATTAGTAATGACATCTTAGCCATAAGAGTGACATGATTTTCTCTTGTGGGGGAGTATGGTGCAGGAGCACCTAGGGTTCCTAGTCAAGTTTTGGCTTGTAGTTGTCTTATCCAAGCCACTAGTGAAATAAGAGGGCTATTTAGTCCTAGAGTGTGTTTTTTATGGTTAGGAGGCCTAACTAGGTCATTTGGTGTCCTTAAAGTATTGTTTGTCCAAATTTGGGAAAGTTCAAAAATGTTACAAATACTGTGGAAACATTGCATTTGTGCATTTAGAGGACTAAATTAGACAAGAAAGGGGTAGGATACCTATTTCATGATCTATTAAGCATAATTATGCATTTGGTTGAGTTTTATAGTGATCTGACCAAGTTTGGATGCAGGATTGCCAAAGTTCTAAAAGTTGTTGACAACTTTGAAAAATTGAAAATGTTGTCATTGACAACATTTCTTGCTTCAAGTGCATTTTTGAGCATATGGTTATGTAACTATCTAAAATAGTTGGTGTGTGGGAGGATCAAATATTTAAGGCCTCTCTCAACCTGTGTGAAGGGTTGGACAAAGTTGGGAACAATTTGGTTAATGAACAAGCAAATTTTCTAAGCAATTTTACCACAGTTAGTGCATTTTTCATTCATTTTGTCATTTAATGGATTGATGTCTTCACTGTAACTTGAGCATGAGGTAGTAGATGTAGATAATTTATTATGTGTGTGTTTAGATTATTTTTGGTTCTATTTCATTACATTTTGTAAATTTTTTTAGTTTTAGCACTGTCGCTAGCCTAATCCAGACAGTTTTTGGTTATGGGTCATAACTCATTTTCCCACCGTGGAATTTGTATGGTTCCTTGGGATTTATGAGATGACTCCTTGTACATTAATTTTTCAAAATATTGGGGCTTGGAAAGCAAGCTTGTTATTTTGTAGTGATGCCCGAAGTGACCCAGAGGAGCATGGTTAGGGATCACAGTGAATTGCAGAAGCATTTAGAGGGATTGAAGGCATTGGTTGCTTAAATCTGAACATTTGGAGAGGAGGATATGAGTATGAGGAATCCCCATGCCCAAGGGGAAGTTTTGGTGAAGATTTATATGGGGTGAAAGAACAAACCCTTGTGGATGTTGTCAATATTTTGGGAAACCCTTGTTTTTAGGCCTAAATATAGCAACCCACTATACAGATAGGTTGCAGAGGTGAGACCAGATAAATCCAAGAGGTTTTCAAAAAGGGTACTAGGAAATGCAATTTTTTTCCACCTTGTTGAGCAAATTCTGGAGTTATGTGCCAAAAGGTGTGTTTTTAAGGCCTAATTCCTTGTAGCCCTATTTTGTTCAAATTGAAGAAAACTCTGGAAATCGATAAGGATTTCATTGAATTTCTATGTTGATAAGCATTGTCATGGATCCAATTCCCTTGGAATAAACCTTCCTCTCCATTGGTAACTACTTTTGGTCATGTTTAGATCATTTGGTGTGGAGGATATAAGAATGCATCCATGGAGCATGTTAGTGGTTGAGTTGATTTCATTATTGGTGTAGACAAATTGAAGAGGTGGAGGATTGAGAATGGGATCTTTATGGGTTAGGGTTTGTGAAGGACCCTAATAGGCTAGAGAAGTGGCCTAGAGAAGCCCCTAGGAGAAGGTAACGTTGGAGAGCAAGATTTGTCTTTACATCAGATTGGTATCAGAGCAAGTTAAAGACTTGGGATTCATTGTATGTCTCTATATACTGGTGAATCAGAAGGGGAGATCAGCATGGTGACTAATGCAGAGTTAGCCAAAGAGATGGGTGAGAAAAAGGAGAAAAATAGAATCCTTGAAGAAGCCCTAGAGGAAATGAGAATAAAACTATAAGAAGTTATTGAGGGAGCCAAAGATAAAGACAAAGAAGGTGAAAGTAGTGACAAAGGTAAGAAGAAGATTAATGAGGAAGATATTATCCCTAAACCAGACCCTCCATTGAATTAAGAACCATTCTTGAAATCCATCAAGGCACTAGGTGGAAAAGCACTAGAAGGCATACCGCTATTTAGTGGTAAAATGGATATTGAGACAATGATGGAACGGATTGAGGGGATGGAAAACCACTTCGATTGTGAAGGTGTTACATAGGCACAAAAGCTAAAGGTTGCAAATTCAAGTCTAAGAGGATCAAAATTGACTTGGTGGAAGTACCTGCAAGATGAAAGATTTAGATTGGGTAAGAAGCCTATAGCTAACTAGAATTCCATGGTGACTAAAGTGAAAGAAAACTATCTGCCAAAAGACTATGAAATACAACTTCATAGAAAGAGACAAGGTCTGGGGCAAAAAGACTTGGATGTGGCCTCTTATACAAAGGAGTTTCAGAAATTATGTCTCAAATAAAAGAGGAAAAGCAGCCCTTGTTTTTAGGCCTAAATATAGCAACCCACTATACGGACAGGTTGGGGAGGTGAGAATAGATAAATCCAAGAGGTTTTCAAAAATGGTACCAGGAAATGCAATTTTTTTTCCACCTTGTTGGGTAAATTCTAAAGTTATGTGACAAAAGGTGTGTTTTAAGTCCTAATTCCTTGTAGCCATGTTTTGTTCAAATTGAAGCAAACTTTGGAAATTGATAATGATTTCATTGTATTTTTATGTTGATAAGCATTGTCATGGATCCATTGCCCTTGAAATAAAACTTTCTCTCCATTGGTAACTATTTTTTGTCATGTTTGATCATTTGGTGTGGAGGATGTAAGAAGGCATCCATGGAGCATGTTAGTGGTTGAGTTGATTTTATTATTGGTGTAGACAAATTGAAGAGGTGGAGGATTGAGAATGGGATCCTTGTGAGTTAGGGTTTTTGAAGGACCCTGATAGGCTAGATAAGTTTCCTAGAGAAGACCCTAGGAGAAGGTAGGTTGTAGAGCAAGATTTTACTTTACATCACCCTTTTCCTAGTAATGTTGGAGGTGGATTTATGCCAAATTGGAGTAGTGATGTGCTCATGCTAATGACATATTAAGACTCTTTAATTCATGGTATATAATCTTAGAGGATGTAGGATTTGGTTGCATTTGGATCACCAATCCATTCATTTTTCTATGTGAACTATGGAAAGAAAGGAATATGAGGTTTGTTAGAGACAAAGAACTAAGCTCAACTTCCCTTAAGAACAAAATTGAAGTTGCAATAGTAAACATTAGTAATTCAAGGCTTTAAAGTATGGCTCATAAAAATGCTTACTTATTGTATTGGTATGTCAAGATTATGTTGAAGTTGTTGAACTTAAAGGTTCCATAGTGGATCAAAGCTAGAGGCTCCAACACCTCTCATGCTAGAAAAAATGTGGTTTGGTCTCGCCCTCAATTAGGATTGTTCAAACAAAAAATTTATGGGTAATTTAGAGGAACACCTAACCCCTCAAGAGTTTGATGGGAAATTAGGAATTGGTTGGGAGACACTCTCATGAGCTCCTCAAGGGTATGTGCAAGATCATGATGGGCCAAAGTAAGCTCATAAGTGGAGATAAAAATTCCAAAAAATAGAGTTAGGCAGCTTGATGAAACAAAATTAGTAAGTTATCAAGATTATTTGAAAAAATTTCAAGAATAGAATATGTAGCAAATTAACTGTAGTTTCTAAACTACTACTTGTTTTCTGAAGAAAAAAATTAATGTTTTTGGTGAAAAATTGAAATTTCAATGCAGTAGTATTAAAATTCTAGGAAAAAGACAAGAAGAGAGTGTATGTCTGACCACCCTAACCACAATCAAATGATAATATTTTTTATAAGATTCTAGATATAAGTAGAAGACTCATGTGTGTATGTGACACATATTTTATTGTAATTATTTTCCAAGTAAATAATTATTTATGAATTTTCTACAATAAATTTTTACCTCATCAGGGTGGTATTGCTAAATGTTTAAATGGGGATGAGGTCTCCCATTTGTGACCTCGCCAATCCATAGCATTTACCCCTATTTTAAAAAAGAAACTGTCAATAATTTGATTATCTCATTATAATGGTGGATCAAATCACTAGTCCTCAATAATAAGATCATCACAATTAACCTCAAATGCATTCTATTCATTGAATATACTATAGTAACTATAAATTATTATATAAATAAATTTTCTTGTATTAAAATATTTGGGTATAAATGGTCATAGATAGAATACTTTTGAGAGTCATAAATCCTCCAACTCCAAAATTTTATCATGTAGAGTATAAATTCCCTCCACCACTAAGATTATGTAAAGGGAAATAAAAATGATTTCTCATTTACAATATTCAAAATCACCAAAGAAAAGATTGAAATAATTAAAGGTAGGGAAAAAGAAATTGAAAACATTTTTGCCTAAAAAACTATGAAATTATATTTGGACATGTTTGGAGATGTTCTTGTAAAGAAAGAAATCTTATAGATGTCCAAGAAGCCAAGTTGTACATCGCAATAGATGGTAGAAGAAGGATTCAACTACCTCATCCCCCTGTTATTTTGGAAAGTCTATTTTCACTATCACACCCATGGATATTTTAGGGGATCTAGTTTCAATGCCTTTATAGTATCCTGCAAGAAGAATTCATGAAGCCTTAACGAGGATGGATGATTAATATTTGTGATATACTTTAGACTACTTGGATCTTTAATTTTATATGATTGTTTTAGTTAAAGATGCTCATACTTTTTTGTGTCTTAATATTGGTCTCACAATCTCGACTCATTTATGCATCCATGATGTAGATTTTGGTTGGGGAATACTAATATTCATGACATTACGATTAAGGTGTTACATCTTAGAGTCCTAACATGTTGATTATTTAATTATATTTTTCACTCACTTTGAAAGTCCTAAAATTTATGGGACTAGCATCATTGGTTGTCATGTTGGTACTATAACTATTTCTTTATTTACAATGATGATTACTAATTTGGTGGAAGATTCGTTGAGAGTTATTTTTTGGCAACCAGTATTTATGGTTGAGCTCACTTTTGAAAAGTGGTGTGAGGTAGGTGTATCATATGGAAAGATGACTGCAATGGGTGAGTCATGAGTTAGTGTTTTGGAAATTTCTTATGTGCAATGTGTCATAAAAATGGTAACTTATTTTTAAAACTACTTCTTTTGAGTATATGAGATGGTTTTGAAAACCGTGGGTGCTTTCCACTCATGTGTTGAGTTTTATAAATATGTGGCTTTTTAATGTATTTTTAATGATAGGTTGAGTATCTTCTAGAATAATTTTTTGCATTATATCTCTTATTAGATTTAGAATTTGGAAGCATTAATTTGACTTTGGCTTCCTTTCAATTGGTATTAGAACTTGACTAGATTTGTTAATATTGTTGGGTAGAAGGGTTTTTTGTGATTATTCTAGTGGGAGTTTTGCAAAGGAATATTTCATAACCTTGTTGAAGCTTTGATCTAGAAATCACATCAAGGAGAATAGAGTTAACAATGATAATTTTTAGTTTTGGAAAGGCAAAATAGAGGACATGCTCATAGATAGATATCTATGGCTTATAGTTTCTTTGACAAAACCCAAAACTATAGCACAAGATGTATGGGATACAATACATTGGAAAGCCAAGGGCTTGGTAACACTTTGTCTGGCTGATTTTATACAAGTTGAATGTCCATGAAGAGAAGATTGTGATTGAGCTTTGGAAAAAGATTGGTTATATTTATCAGGAAAAATCTTCGGTTAAAAAAGATATTCTAAAGAAAGAATTTATATTCTCTAAAAATAGAGGAAGGAGGATGTGTTGCAGATCACATCAATGAATTTAATATGTTGCTCTCCCAACGTGGTGTTGGAAATATATGTTTGTTTGGTTGTTATTGTCTTGTTTTCATTAATGTCAAATAGTGTGTTTCGAAAGTATGTTTGGTCAAGAGGTGGTGTTGTATCCTAGAAGTATGTTTGGTCTGGATTTGTTTGTGGTTTCTCAAACACTATGGTTTGAAAGTATTTTCCAGTATGATGTTCAAGTATATTTCAAGGAAGATGTAAGGTTGTGTGTTGGACATTTTAGTACTACAGAAAAATGGAAGACAAGTATGCATTCAATGCTACAAAATAGTGGAAAACAAGTATGTATTTAGTACTATAGAAAAGTGGAAGACAAGTATGTATTCAGTGCTAAAAAATAGTGGAAGACAGGTATGTATTCTATGGATCATGAGTATAATTTTTTTCAGTGCTTCTATGTTATAATCTTTAGTCTGGAAGTTATTGGTTTAGTAACAGGGATATACAGTTGAAGATGACAGATGTCCAAATATGTTTTCTAGAAGATTTCTACTCCAGAAATTAGAGTTAAAGATGTGTAGATATGATTTTTATTGTATTTAGGTTTTGGTTGTAGTGTTTCTTGGTGATCTAGGGTTTTTTCCTCATGATCCAAAAACTATGTTACGAAGTGCTTTAGTTATAATCAGTTTGTACATTATGGTCTAGAAATAGGTTGTGATGGCTTATGATGTAGACAGATTGGCAAGTGATATGGCATATGACGTGGAGATGGGATCTCACCATATTTTATGGAGGTCTAAACATAGTTGGAAAGTTATGTGGTTCTTTGGTTAGTGTACTAATACACTTTTGAGATTATTGTGGAAGTTGTTTCAGTGATTGTGGATCTGGTATTGGGCTGTGTAACATTTTCATGGTCCCTCGTTCTCTTGGAGCGAATCATGTTTCATGATTTTGGTATGGGTATTGCATTTAATGTTTATCTCTTATCTAGATGGGTTTGTGTTATGTGTGACCTATATATTTAATCTTTTTCTCTTATCTGAATGAGTCCATGTTATGTGTAATATATGTTTTGGTTTGGGTGCCTTTGGCATGGAACCTTATTGCAATTTGTTGTTGATATAGCTGACTTGTAATTTTCTTTTGGTATGGTTGAATTTGTTATAAATTTTAATGATCTATCTTATATATAAGTAAAGAATGTGGTTTGAAAAAAGAGAGTGATGAGTGCAAGCAAGTGAAGATCTATAAGTAGAGTTTTGGAAGAGCATAATTCAATTTATGTGATAGAGAAACAAAGACAAAGACAATGTGACAGAGTTGAGTAGATCATCTATATTATCAGAATATTTTCTTCTTATCCTTTGAGAAGAATTGTATGTACCTTATCCCTAGGATAGTGTGCCTTGGGTGTACAAGTTATTTATTATATCTTGCTACTTTGGTAATGAGCCTTTGTTGCAAGTCCAGAGAAGTGAGCTCCTATCTATATTTGGTGGTGTATTTGCAGTTTGCCTCTAGTTGTAAGTCCGGAGTAGTGAGATCCAACTATCTTTGTAACTAGACTATATATATTAGTGATTTATCTTCATGGAAAGTGCTCACTATGGTTTTTTGTAGTTTGGGTTTTCCATGTATAAAATCTTGGTGTTATTTTGTTATTGTTTCAATTTATTATTTTCTTTATGCTTTATGTGGTGAATATTAAAGATAGTTGATTACTTAAGCGAGATTTTGGGTTATGTTAATTCACCCTCCCTCAGCATCCAGTGTGTGTTCAACATGTTGTTCCATCGATATCAAGATTAGTGAAAAAGAGAAAGGCATGTTTTTTAATCATATTATTTACCAAACTTGTGGAATCACCTTGTGATGGTGATTGGAAGCACAACAATCAATTTAAAGATGAAGAATGTTATTTCTTTGTTTTCATCTAAAGAGATGCAAAGGAAATATTTTGAGATGAATAAGATAGCCTTATATCTCATGGTTGAACAATGGAGAAAGGCAAGAAGGAAAAGAAGGTTAAATTGAAATCTACAAGGAAAGCTAAGACTCTTGGTAAAATTTCCAAGGCAAAATATTGGAACTACAACAAATCTGGGCATTTCATAAAGAGTGCAAGTAGGAGGAGAAAAAGAAAGGTAAAAATAATTTATTTTATTTTGACTTTGCGAATTCCTCTCAAGGTGAAGTATATATTTTTTTCATACTTGGAAATAAATTCATTGGAAGATGTTTGGTTGATAGAATCGTATGCCCATTTCCACATGCCTTCTCACAGACATTGGTTTTTGAAGTACAAAGAGTTTGATGGTGGGGAGGTGTATCTAGGTGATAAATATCACCTAAATATTGTTATTTGTAGATGAGTCAATATTCAATTCCTAGATGGAAGAGTAAAGGAGATTGATGGTGTGCTACATATCCCTGGTTTGACATGAAACCTATTTTAAGTTAGCAAGTTGAGTGATGTGGGTGTGCATGCTATTTTCTCAAGTTGTGGATGCAAGATGACAAAATATTATATGGTACTTTATAAAGGTGTTTAGATTGGAACCTTGTATAAGTTGAATGCATGCATGGTGTAGTGCAATAGCTCTTATCTAAAGTCAAATAAAAGGGTTTTAGATTCTTCATCCTAGCCACCAAATCAATTAGAGAAAAACATTATTGTTTCTACATTTGATGGTCGTTCTTTCTGGATACCTAAGAGTGAAAATTCTTTGGAAATGAAACTAACTTAAGAAACAATGTTATGGCACCAAATACTTAGTCATGTTGGTGAGAAGGGTCTTAAAGCCTTGAAAAGTAAGTTTGTTATTCAAGGCCTTGATGACTATGACCCCGAGTTTGACATTTGCAAATATTTTTTATGGTAAACAACATCATTTTTCCTTTTATTCCAAATCTCACAAGTCTTCTTTATGAGGTTTTGGATTATATTCATTCAAATGTATTTGGTATGAATGAATGTTCCTCCAATATCTAGATTTGTGTATTTTGTTCCATACATAGATGACTATAGTAGAAAATTTTTGTATGTCCTCATAAGCAAATCTCAACTTTTAGCCAATTTAAGGAATACAAATCCTTGGTTGAAAACCAAACTAATAAAAGAAATAGGAGTTTGAGGATTGGCAATGGCGGTGAGTTTTGTTGACATATTTTAATAGGTTTTGTAAGGACCATGGGATTAAGAGACACAAAACAAATTCATACAGCCCACAAAAAAATGGAGTTGTGAAGAGGATGAATAAAATGTTGATGGAGAGGGCTAGGAGTATGTTGAGTAGTGTTGGCCTTGACAAAATATTTGGGCTAAAGTTGAAGCCATTGCATATTATTTGATTAATGGATCTCCTATGTTGATGCTAGTTGAAAAGACTCCCATGGACATGTGGTTTGGTAAGAATTCCTTCATGAGACATCCTAGAGTCTTTAGTTGTGAAGCATGTGCACATGTGCTCAATGAGAAAATATAAAAATAGGAGAATAATGGATTAAGTGTAGCTTTTATATTTTTGACTTGTCATGTCACCTTGCTCATAAAAATTAAAGAGTTTAACAAAATCTTCTTTTAGCTTATCAGATTCCTTTATTTTTCCTTTTGTTCTTGATGAATATACCAACAACAAGTTAGTGACTTTATGTTAGAAATAAATGAGAGGGGGGGTGAATCAGTGGCCTCAAAAATATTCCAATTAATCAACCCAAAAACTTAGTACCACAATATTAAGCCTCTAGTTATCTTTAGTCCCACAAGATGAATGCCTTCAAATATATTTATTAAATAACTACTGCTCGGAGTGCTCTGTTTAACCTTTTTCATAATAAATCCAAATTAGTTATGTGAAAAGAAAAACACTGAAGTAATGACTCATAAACACATTGACACATGGATTTTTAACATGGAAATCCTATTAAGGGAAAAACCACTTGGGACCGGTAACCCAAACTTTTCACTCTTCTAAAGTGAGCTCGGTGAAGAGCCAACATTGTTAAAGGTTACAAACACACTGTTAGGTGTGACCTTGTTAGAGGATTTAAAAGATTAGTTTGTAACTTGATATAATGCATCTCTATGGTACCTTCTATGACCAAACCTTGGTTTGTCAAATGGTATCCGGCATCTCATGCTATCTTCATGATCAAACTTTTTGATACTCCTTGGGATGTATCTCAATATAGAAAGGATCTTTAAATCATGCTCGGTCAAGAGACTTTATGAATCAATGGTTAAGCTGAAACAGTATGATCTGTTCACATATAAAACTTATACTTGCAGATTTTTAGATCTATTATAAGCTCATTAAGCCATTCTGATCAATATATATTTTCAATACCTTTGGTCCACTTTTGTTTCTACTCGGTGATGCTATGCTCTGTTGCTCGGTGTCTGTAGAAATCTTTAGCTCTTTCCTCAGATTGATTGATCAGGACTGTATGAAGTTGTTCTTCATCATTTTTCTCCAGCATCCTATTTTTCATTCACTCCCCTTCGCTGATTCATAATGGATTAAGTTGTCTCTTTACAGACATGATATGACCATTTCTAGGTTCTTGATTTTCTTGATCTTGGCATGATCCACAATTCTCACCAATCTTGATTTAAAGCATAACTCATGATTTATCTTGTAGAAATATTCTTGCCAACTGGACAAAATAGATTTAAATCCTTTACTTATCCCTGGCTTTATTTTTTTGATGAAAACAATGATAACTACTAGTTAAGTCTATATTTAGCTCTGCCAGCTAGATATTTTTTTGTTTCTCAACTCCAGTTAACTTTGGTTTTTTAACTCTTTGATAGCTTCAGTCAACACATCAGTTCTCCTTGGGCTTCTCCGTCAGGGTTGTTTGTCCGTCGGGGTTGTCTTTCCTTCGAGCTTCACTGCTAAGTTTTGCTCATTGATTAACACTGTAATTTTGGCCATCGGTAATGCTTGTGATTTTTCTCATTGGTTTCTTTGCTCAGGCATCACTATGACTTAACTTTTGGTGATCTTTGTCGGTCGGGTTCCACTAGTCATCAGTTTTTGAAGTTACTTAGTGAATTCTTGTCTTTTATGCATTACTGAAAGCATAATCTTTCTCTATTTGATTCTCTGAAGTCTTTGACACTTTGATTATAACCAATTAAAGTATATCAAGTTGACATCAATGAAAATACAATCATTTGAATGATTTAATGTCTTGCATTATCTTTCTACATTTCATTGATCAACTTAACATCTTTAAACATTCAATTAGTTACATGTCATCAATCTCTCCCTTTGGCATTGATGGAAACACACTACATTATCACACTGTATTATTACTAATACAATATGAAATATAATAGTTTCATCAATCTTTCTTAATGTAACTATTACAAATGTCTGATTCTCGGTAAGCTCATATAGCTTAGATTTGTTTCTTGTAGAGTGGATTTCTTCAATCTTCAATCCCTTCACTAGATAGATGTAGCATCTTCTCTCTTTGTTATGATATGTGCTCTGCCTTGACTGTTTCTCTTCTTGATAATCTTTTTTTCCTTTGACAACAATCTCTCCCTTTGTATGAACTCTCTCCCTTTGTTACTTCTCTCCCTTAGATGGATATTTCATATGTAATCAATCTCTTTCCCTTTGAATATTGATTAAATCTTCCTTTTGATTCTTAGGAACTTCTCTTCATGGATACTGATATAATATTTTCTTGATAATGAGATCATCTCTCCTTTGTAATAATGAGAATCTCTCACTCCCTTATGATTCTTTATAATGAGATAATCTCTCCCTTTGAAAACAATTCCAAACAATTATTCTATATCATCTACCATCCCTTTATATAATATGTTCCTTGAATTTCCCTATCCATCAGCAATACATTGCCTCTGGTGTTTGGTACAGATTTGTACCTTGTTGTGTATAGATGTATTTTTTGTTGTCCATCTCAGTGCTTGCATCAACAATAATGATCTTCTGATTGTGTTTAAGCTGATGCAGCTTCCTAGTCAGCTTACTAACTAATAGATAGGGGTTGTATCCCTAGTCTCTATCTCAAGTACTCAAATGTATCTTTCAGTAATGGCTTGGTGAATATATCAGCTAATTGTTCCTTTGATTGAACATATTCCAGTATCACCTCTTTTGCTTGCACTTGTTCTCTTAGATAGTGATACTTGATAGCAATATGCTTAGTCTTAGCATGCATGACTGGATTCTTAGAAATGTTAATTGCACTGGTATTATCACAATATATAATCACTGGTTCAAGGATCTTCATATTCATACCTTCTAGCAACTGTTTGATCCATGCAATATTGGAGAAATTTGCAGTAGCAGCCACATATTCTACTTCTGTAGTAGACTGAGAGATGCATCGTTGCTTCTTCCTAATCCATGTGACAATTTTGTCACCCATGAAGAATTTTCCTCCAATTGTGCTCTTTCGATCATCAATGTTTCCATCCCAATCAACATCTATATAGACTTGTAGCTCAAATTTTTCTTCTATTTTATACCATAAACCATTGTCCTCGATGTTCTTCAAATATCTCAGAATTCTCTTGACAGTAGTCATATGTGATTCTTTGGGATTAGCAGAGAATCTTGCAACTATTCCAACTGCATTTGTTATATCTGGTCTGGTATGACTATACATTAGTTTTCCAATCATTGATCTATATATGGTCTAATTTACCTCATTTGATTTGTCCTCTTTTATCAACTTACATCTGGTAGCCATAGGTGTTCCAATTGGTTTGGAATCTTCCATCTTAAATATCTTCACCACTTCCTTGATGTATTTGGACTTAGTGATATATATTCATGCATCTTGTTGAAGAATCTGTAGACCAAGAAAAAATTTGATCTCCCCAAACATAGGCATTTCAAACTCTTTGTTCATTTCATTAGCAAAGGATTTGTATAACATTTCATTTCCCCCAAAAATGATATCATCAACAAATATTTCAGCAATCAGAATATTACCATCGATATCTTCTTTTAAGTACAGATTGCTATTTTTGCAAGTTCTTACAAATTCAATGCTAATGAGATAGGAGTGAAGTATTTCATACCAGGCTCTAGGTGCTTGTTTCAATCCATACAAGGCTTTATGTAGTCTACATACCATGTTCCTCTTGTTTGGATCAACAAACCCTTCTAGTTGTTCAATGTATACCTCTTCTTGTAGTATTCCATTTAGGAATACAGATTTGACATCCATCTGGTATACCTTGAATCCTTTGAATGCAGCATAAGCAAGTAAAATTCTAACTCCTTCTAGTCTAGAAATGGGTGCAAAGGTTTCACCATAATCAATACCTTCCTCTTGTGCATACCCCTTGCATACTAATCTTGCTTTGTTTTTAGTGACTTCTCCATTCTCATTCAGCTTGTTTCTGAATATCCATTTGGTACCGATGACATTTTTTTCATCAGGTCTTGGTACTAGTGTCCATGTACTATTCTTCTCAATCTATTTTATTTCTTCATTCATAGCACTTACCCATTCTTCATTTTCAAGTGCAGTATTAATAGATTTAGGCTCAAAATCACAAAGTAAACATCTAGTGTTTAGTGACTTACTTCTTGTTCTCATTCCATCCTTCTTGTCTCCTATGATTTGATTCTATGGATGATTTCTTCTGACATACTTGGCAAGTTTTGGTTCAGCTCTTTGTCCATCATTCTGATCATCTTCTTGACCTTCATTCTGATCTCTATCGCTTGGAACATCATCTTGAGGATTTTTCTAATTTTTGGTAATTGCAGCCTGATGCTCAGGTGCAATGTTCTATTGGTCGAGAGTGATACACTATTGCTTGGGTAGAGTGTCAGTTTCTTTAGTATAAACAAACCTATTATAGTCCTATGGTTCTCTTCTGATTTCCTTATCATTCTTTTCTACAGATTCATCTATCTTTACATTTGCACTTTCAATGATCTTGTTGGATGACTTGTTAAGACACTTATAAGCTTTGCTTTTGGTGGAATACCCTAGAAAGATACTTTCATCACTTTTGGATTCAAGCTTTCCATTTCTATCATCCTTAAGAATATAACATTGACTACCAAAAATTCTGAAGTAACTTACATTGGGTGTGTGACCATGCCAAAGCTCATAGGGTGTCTTCTTTGTGTCCTTCTTCAATTGTACTATGTTTAATGTGTAGACAGCAGTACTGACAGCTTCCCTCCAGAAAGTTTGAGTGATTCTTTTCTCAATCATCAATGTTCTTGCACAATCAACAATTGATCTATTTCTTCTCTAAGCAATTCCATTTTGTTGTGGTTTTCTTGGTGTTGAAACCTATCTTTTAATTCCATGCTCATTGCAATAGTTAGTGAACTCATCTAAAATAAATTCCCCTCCTCTATCTGACCTTAAGCATTTCAATTTCTTATAGCTTTATACCATTTAAGCATCTTGAATGCTTCTGATTTATCTTTTAAGAACATAACTATCATCATTCTAGAATAATCATCTACAAAGAGAATGAAATACCTATCTCCGTAGTAACTCTTTGTCCTCATGGGTCCACATAGATCAGTATAGACTAATTCTAGAATTGCATTAGATGTATGGGCTTTACTCTTGAAACTAGACTTTGTCATCTTACCTTTTTGACAATTCTTGCACATGATATGCTTGGGCTTAGTCATGCTTGGTAAGCCTCTGACTTTTCTTTTATTGATTATCTTTATCATGTTGTCAAAATTCACATGACATAATATTTTGTGCCGCAACCATATGTCTTTGATTCTATCCATCAAAAAAGTGGTGTTAATGTCATCAAGATATAAAAGGTTACCTTTTGCCTGTTCACCAGTTCCAATCAACCTTCCTGATTCATTGAATATCTTTGCCTTCTTATTTTCAAATTATACTCAGTGACCTATATTGTTCAACTGTGAAACACTTAACAGATTATAATTCAGTCCTTTTACCCAGTAAGCATTTTCACATTTGATCAGGTTATTCAACATTATAGTTCCTTTACCTTCAACTCGACAAGGTATATCATTACCCATTCTTACTGAACCACCATTATAGTATTCAAAAGTTTCAAACTTTTGTTTATCACCAGTCATGTGGTGAGTACAGCCACTACCTATGATCCACACAATCATTCTTACTAACTTTAGATATTAGTTCAATTTCTACATACCTTTCTTCTTCTTTGTCTGAATCATCCTTCATGGCTAAAAATACCATCTCAATGTCTTCTTCAGATTTGGTGTCAGTGTCATCAACTCTATTCTCAACTAGGTAAAAATCTTTCTTTCCTTTGTCCTTGTAGTCTCGGGTATCTCTTTTTTCAGATTGTCGGTTGCTTCGGTAATCTCTGTTATCACCTCTATCAAACTTCTTCTCATATGATCTTTCATTACTTATGTCATCTTTTATTTTGTTGGGAAATCTTGCAGAAAAGTGTCCAACCTCTTTACAATTAAAACATACAAGTGGTAATTTACCTTTGTATCTACCTTTTCCTCTTTGAAGTCTTCTTTCCATTAGTGCTTCAATCTCATAAAGTCCTTGATCCTCATTATCATTTTAACTATCATTTCTAATAGCATGTCTATGACTTGACTTACTTATTTTCAAAGAAGATTTGAATGTAGATTCTATAGATGGTAAGATACTATTATCAAAGTTATGCATCTCAAATGAAATCAGTCTACCAATCAGACTATCTAGAGTAACTATATTGTTTGCAATTGCTCTCATTTCTTGAATAGAAGAAACTCTAATAGCATATACAGGCAGTAAGATTCTTAAGATTTTACTTACCACTGTCTCCTCTTCAATTACACCTCTAACTCCTCAGATAGCATTGACTACCTCTTTGATTCTACAGCTATACTGAGTGATATTTTATCCTTCTTTCATCCTTAGGTCATCAAACCTCCCTCTTAGGCTTTCTACCCTGGCTCTTAATACATTATCTCTCCTCCATGTACCCGCTTCAAATTATCCTACATTTTCTTTGTAGAGGTGTAGGTTTTGACATCTTCAAACTCAGCATCGGAGAGTGATGAGACAAGTTCTATCATCATGAAATTATGATCATGTTTTTCTCTTAATTTCTCAAGAGTATGAGGTCTTGTACTAGGCAACACATATTCAGTATCAAGGTGTTGAGTAACATCATTACCAATACCTGATAGGTGGAGTCTTATTCTTCTTTGCCATGATGCAAAGTTGTCTTTTTCAACTTGGGCACATCTCGTTTGTTCATCTTGTGATCTTTTGCTTGAGTTTTTAAACTCCCTTTCTAAGAACACAAGCTCTGATACCAATTGTTAGAAATAACTGAGAGGGGGGGTGAATCAGTGGCCTCAAAATTATTCCAATTAATCAACCCAAAAACTTAGTACCACAATATTAAGCCTCTATTTATCTTTAGTCCTACAAGATGAATGCCTTCAAATATATTTATTAAATAACTACTGCTCGGAGTGCTCTGTATAACCTTTTTTGTAATGTTTACTGAATAGCAGTCTTTCAATTTATCGAATGATAGTAAATAGCTTAGTGTATACCGATCAATCCAAATTTGTTATGTGAAAATAAAAACACTAAAGTAATAACTCATAAACACATTGACACATGGATTTTTAATGTGAAAACCCTGTTAAGGGAAAAACCACTTGGGACAGTAACCCAAAATTTTCACTCTTCTGAAGTGAACTCGGTGAAGAGTCAACCCTGTTAAAGGTTACAAACACACTATTAGGTGTGACCTTGTTAGTGTTGGAATTATATTGGAATGATGTACTGAGAGGGGAGGGGTGAATCAGTACCTCTAAAACTTTTCTTAGTTAGCCCATTAACCCTTAATCATCACTTTGTAAATTATCTTATCTAATTGTTCATCTTTCTTTATGTATATGTAATCATATCATAAGCTCTTTAATATGTAACCATACAAGAAATATTCATGAAAAATAGATAACACATGACACAAGATATGATATCGCAAAAAAATCCTATTAGGAAGTAAAAACTGTGGTGGGCATTGTTACCCACAAGACTTCACTATCTGCAGATAAGAAGGGGCCCGTTAAGGCTTACAATTGGTCACTTCTGATGACCTACCTTGTTAGGAGTATTACAGTTGGAGACCTGTTAATATCTACTTCATTTGAAGCTTTAGAAACACTGTTAAGTGTGCACTCTGTTAAGAGATTTGTAAATAACGGTTAAGTCCACCTTCTAAAAAAGGATTTTAGATGTGATGCACTTTTTAGAATGCAACTACATATGTCTTTGATCTGATGATGTATGCAATCTCTAATTGTTGATAACAGATTCAATAAAGCTTCCTATGTATGAGTAATCATCTTTCCATGATTGAATAATACCTTTGTCTTCTCGTCGGTAGCCTCTATGTGTTCTTGACAACTGATATGATATATTTCTAAACTTTGCATGAATTATGCCTTCTACTTTTTAGATGCTCTTCATGGCTATCAACAATAATGAATTCATAATTCACAATTGATTGAACATCTATTTATACTACATTTTAGCTCTATTCTTGATTCACGCTTCGCAAGTTAACTCTAGATCCAAGGTTTACAACTTGACCTTGATCTTTAGTTAGATATGTTTTAGATCCATTAGAATTCTTTAAAACATTTACATAAAGCTTGCTTGACCCTCAGGTTATTATTTAAAACAAATTAAAAATCTATAAATATAATTACAATACTTTATCTAACGTGTAAAACTCAGATCCACTATTTGCGGGTTCTCTAACTGACTATCGGTTCTGACGGTCGATTTTCTTTGCCGTCGGTGTTCCTTTATTGAACCAGTCGTCAGGTATGCCTTTTTTTCTCCATTGGTTTTGTTCTCAAAACTATATCATCAGTGATGATCTCAATGTTATGTTATTGACCCGTTGGTGATGTCCTATTCACTTCGTCGGTGCAACACTTGTCAGTGTTTGTTGGTCAATTCCATACTTAGCATTTTCTCGTGACCTTTTGTTTTGTTGGGTATGCTTTTTTTCCATCGGTAATGCTTGTAATCTGCCGGTATTGCTTGTACCGATGATCTCTGTCAATATTTTTCACTAAATGTACTAATGGGAAAATTAATGTCATCAATCTCCCCCTTTGACATTAGTATCAAAAACATGATATGTGCAACATACTGAGTGTATTAGTATGTACACCTGTGTATACTCCTTCCTTAGTCATTTGAATGACTCCCCCTATGTATATGCTAGTAAGTGTAAGTATATATACATATCTTTATGTACTTTTCTTTTCCCCTTTTTATGATATATATTGTATATAACTATCTTTATATATCTGTTTCTTCTATACATACAATATACATTTCCTTTCTATTCCTCCTTTTTTGATAATAAAGGCAAAGGTACTTACAGTTTGTCAAAAAGGTGGGAATGTGAAGACTTGATCTCCTCCATCATCTTTTCCCATTTACCCTTTAGCATTTCTAGATCCATGTGCTCAAGTGATATCCGTACATGTATATCATAGATGTTGTCTACTACAGACATCTCTAGGGTTGCAATAAGGTTTCTCACTTCATAAATATGCTACTGTAGAATAGTAAGATTAGGCAAAATGTGTGCTTGTAGTTCTGTAATTTCACCTCTTAGTTGTGTTTCAGCATCCCATATTTCTTGCCTTAGCCTGTTAGCCTCAATGACCTTGTCATGATGTGCCTTGATATTTTTTGTATTTGAGGTTAGGCTTTGTGCACTTGCTATGACATTAGAATCTATCTCTGCTAATTTATCACTATTTTCCTTTGTAAAATTTTCAAGCGTGCACATCTTTTGAACTAAGGTAATTGCTTCAGCAATCATTGGCTCTAATTGATCAGTTAGTTTAGAGAGCTTTACCTTGTTCAGTGCCACTTCTTGGCTGATTTTATCAATTAACCTGTATTGATACTTCTTTTTTGCTTGTTCTTCCATAGCTTGTTCTGCATCTATATTCTAGTTTGTGATTGTGTTGGTAAGAACATCTATTTGTTCCTTAACTGTAGCATTTTGTTCAAGTTTTACCTCAGGAACAAGTTGTTGGAGAATGTCTCTTACTTTGTCAAGTGCCATTGTTTCCCTGTGTTCCTGTATCATTTTCTTTTGAATGGCTTTCCTTTGAC
>MU223593.1:3849855-3881982 GCA_018584345.1 Thuja plicata
TGAGGGCCTTCATTTTACATTTTTACACATCCATGACTAGAGAGTTATGGATCGATATTTGAGGCCTCATTCTTGAGCAACCTTGAATGGAATGATTCATAGAAGTGTGACAACATTTATGCACACACATAGCACTCCAAACTCTTGAAGTTTATCACTATCTAAAGTAGTAATATCCCAGCTTGGGACTTCTATTACTTCATCCAGTGTAATAGCCAAAATGTCTTTCTTCACTATTTTCTTCTTCTTCTTCTTTGGCTGGGTGGCAGATTGATGTACTACCATTTGTAAAAATTAAGATTGGGTTGACTTGTTAGTTGAGGGCCAAGAAGATGAGGCATCCTTTTGTATCTGTTCTGAGTCCACCAACTGGTTTGGTGAAGATGTCTCCTCATTTGCCTTAGGTGTATCAACAAATGTATCTTCTTTAAGTTTTATTCCTTCATCTTGCTTGAATTCTTCACTTCTATGTTTTTCTTCACCCTTTCTTAGTGTATCTTCTATTTTGTTATCAGCTTCTTAGTTTTCTTCACTTGACACTTCTTGCTGATTGTTGGTTGCATCCTTCATTTCTATATTTGTATTCTTTTGGGTGTTGGATGCATTAGTACCCATAGCCTTGGGTATATTATCATCTTTCTTAGATGATTTGTCCTGACTTGATTGAATATCAATAGCATCTATTAATATATTCATGTTTGTAGGTGTATTGACTGTTGCAGTGTCAATAGTTGTATCATGTCCGTCGGTATTGCTCTTTGCAATATTAATGTCTTCATCTTTTTGTACTTCTGCTACTGGATCTTTTCCTGTAGTGGTATTGACAATGTTGTATAACCATGATTCATCATTTATATCATCATCTAAGCTACCTTTTATTTTTAACTCTTCTTTGGTAACTTCTTCATCCTCTAAACTAATGTGAATTGGACTTGCTAGTACCTGATTTTTCTCACTGTTTTAGGCCATTCTTCATCGATAATATCAATCTATTTCTAGCCAGTTATTTGTACTTCTTCACTATCTAACTCAGTTATTGAGTTATTTCTCTGAGTGATAGTTTCCTTCTCATAAATGCTCTCCTCAATAGGATTAAGTATCTTGCTCCATTTATCATGGGTTTCTTGTTCTAGCTCTATAAGCTTCTCTTCAAGAAATTTATGAGCTCTCATTTTGGGTGAGAGATTTTTCACATATTTCTCCATGATTTCATTGATTTCTTCTCTTTTTGATTCAGGAGGCATAAGAGAAACAAGTACTCTTTCTCTTATCCTCTTCTCCTCAATGAGTGCAAAAGTGAACCTAAAAGTTGTTCTAATTAACAGTTCTTGCGGTACATCACATGTAGTGAATTGTAGTGGGACATAGTAGTGCCTGCACATCTTAGCTATAAGAGCATCTTCAATCTTATTATGTTCTACAGAATCCCATCTCAACCATTTCCTAATCTTAGGATGTCCAATAGATGATGCTTTAGAAATGTACTTACATATTTCATCAATGTCTTCAGTAGTTGATGTTACCTTTGCTGCTTCCTTTGCTTGTTTGATTGTAGTGTCAGGCTCATCCATAGTTGAGTCCTCTAAATCCTCATTTTTCTGAACAAATTTCCTCTTTTTGGTAGGTGCCCTAACTAGTTGTTTTGCCTTTGATGTGTCAGGTTTCCTTTTACACACCTTTCCTTTTACCATCAGAGAAGGAGTTGCATCCTTTGATGTTTGACTCCTTGTTCTTGACTTCTTAGGTGGAGGAGGAGGTGGTGAATCAAACTTTTCTTCCTCTGATTCATTTTCTAATGTTGTATCACTGATAGGTAGCTGGTCTTCGGTGATTTCCTCCTTACTCTCTTGTTCCTCTTCACCTTCCCTTTCTTCTTCTTCTTTAGAAGATATATTCAAGTTCTTTTTCAAATTCTTCACCATTCTTTTTGACTATTTTACAGCCTTCTTGACAACAAGATTTGTTTTAATCTTTTGTTTGGCCTCTTCATAGGTGTCAAATCTTAGTTGCTTGTTGTCCATTGGTTCATTTAGTAGTGCCTCAATTCACTCATTGGCTAATCCTACTTTGATTTGATATTCTAAATTTGAAAGTCATGATTTCCTAGGTACTACTACATGGATGTATGTGAAATCAGTATCTATTATGAAACATATGTTTTCTCTGTGTTTCTCTATCAGATCTTCAAGAATTCTTATTCTGGCTTGCAGCATTTCCTTAATGGTTTTGAAATACTCATGCATAACATTATCAAAATTCATTCCTAGTGATTCTATGAATTCACCTATCTGAATGGTTATGGGTCTGCTTGTGTCCCATACAAATTTTCCTATTGAAGGAAATTATTCTTCAAAGTAAAAGAATATGCACATTATGAGGGAACCAAACTTACAAGTGTTTGTCCTTGAAGACCTTATTGTGCACATGTTCTCCTCCAGTTGATGTAACAGGATCTCTACAAGATCCATCTTCTTTTCCTATTTGATGATCTTGTATGCTATGCTCATAGCTATACTTGATATGATATTCATTCTTCTTTCTTAGAAGATTTTATATCGAACAACACATGCTCCAAACTTTAGCTCTACATCGGTAATGGTGTTGACCTTTAGTGCTCTTTTATCTGATTTAGCACCAATCAGTTTTTCCACTTCTGCCAGAGATGGGTTCTTGTGAGCTTGTATTTTATCGGTTGTAGGATAACCTATGATGGCATGAATAACATCCTTTGTTATTGTCTTTGGCTTATTTAGCCATAAAGTCTTGTTGTGAACTCTGCTAAGAACAATCTTTATTCATTCTATTTTGAAGACCTTGGGAAAATGCAGTGCATTTGTGAGTCCCTTTACTTCCAGATGTCTATGCTCTTCTTTGAGTTTTCTAGCGTCATCACATAGTGCCTTGTAGGTGTTATCTAGGTCTAGATCTCCTATTTCTGAGATCTTATAGTGAATATAGGACCTTACATCCTCTACCAGCAAAACCCTAGGTGGGATTCTGGAGAATTCTCTAGAATCGTTGGGTTGTGATGTTATTTTTGGGTGTAACTTGTATTTGGGTTTAGAACAAGAGCCTCTACTGAAAAGCTTGAAGGATTTCTTCTTATATTCCTTAATCTTCTCAACTCTAGAAGTTGATGCCATCGTATTGTAGAATTTTAGGGCTTTTCACAAATAAAATAGTGTGGTCGGTGAGTGTGATTACTTACAGATTCTTTGTGATTGCCTATGAATGTGAATGCTTCATGTCAAATTTATTTCTATTGGGTCACTCTCCAAATTGCTCTAAAATCACTCTGCTCTGCTAGAAAATCACAGGTGTGAAAATAAGTTTACCCGTCGGGCTTTTATAACCTTTTTGTAACCTAAGTTGTCATTAATGCTTACCAACTTGTCGGTATATAAAGACTGAGTTTGTCGGTAGAGACATTCATAACATCTTTATTGTCTATGCAAAGCATCGATGTTTCTAGCGGCTTTGGTGATGTCACTGATGATTGTTGGTGAGATGGCGAAGACAGCTTTTGTTGACTCAACATTCACCAATGTCCATCGGTTTACACTTAACTTGTGTAATGACCGATACATTCTGGTAAGTAGTGATAACTTTTCTATGTGTGTTCACCGATGCAATGTGTGCCCAATAACCGATGGTTTCTTTTCAATATTTTGAGCAAACAACAATATTTTGCATCTTTATTCATGCTTATATTACAATATGAACTATGTTTAATGGAACCAATGCATATTATAACTTGTCATAATGCAGTTCCATACTTACTTGTGAAATCTAGTTGGATGTAGTGATGTCACCAGATCCATTGGATGAGGTGTCACCATTTGCATTGCTTGTTCCAGAACCTTCAGTGTTTGTGGCTTTTACCCACATCTTTTTTCTCATTCTCTTGATGTCATCAATGGTATTTCCTTTGGGATGTGTACTTGTGTCTATCAGCCAGTCTTTGCAATCTTTTATCACATGTCCAACCTTATGACAGTGTAAACATGCCATACTTGGATTGGTCCAACCTCTTGACCTTCTGGTCCACTTTCTCATATAGTTGGTAGCAATATGACCATACCTTCCACATGTTGTGAAGTTTACTCATGTGTTATAGTCCCAAACATATGAGCTACCTACTCTTGCTGGTTTGTAGCTTTTATCAGTTTCCTTTAGTGTCCATACCTTGTTCTTTTTCCAGCACTCTTTATTTGTATGCCCATTCATCTTGTAGGTAGGACAGTACTTGTCCATATAGGTTTTTCTCTTTGGATATGCACTCGTGTGCCTTATGTCCTTTCTTTTGACATTTATAACAATTACCAATAAAATTAGATTGAGCTTGAGAAATACCTTTCGTTTTTCTTTTGCAAATGTTTGAGGTGTGGCATGGTTTTCCACAGTGATTGCATGACAGCTTCTTGGATCTTGGGGTTGTGAATTCATTCCTTTGATCTAGTTGATTAGAAGATTCACCATTCTCGTTGTACCCTAATCCTATGTAGTTGTTGACTCTTCTCTGTCCATCAAGAAAATCATCCATCCTTTTGTTGCTATCTTCAGCCTTTTTGATCAATTCGTTGTGTTGATTCTAGACTTTGATTTCATGCTTCAATTTTTCATTCTCTCCTCTTAGCTCACCTATGATCTGTACTCTTTCAATGAGCTCTAAATTTAATCTATTTGCTTCTTGACTCATAAGAATAATCTGGTTGGTAACCTCATGGTGATGATCAGTAATTCTTTGAATCTCCTATTCTTTCTCTTGTAGCTTATCTATTATTTTCCTCCTATCATCAATGGCTGGTGTTCTTTCATTTTTAGCTTTTCTTGCATCATTCATGACATCAATCATTTTCACCATTTGAGTTTCTTGACCGATTTGCAGCATCTTAATTTGATCTGTCAGATGTAGATTGACCTCTTGTAGACTTGTAATTTCTTCTACTGATGTGTATGAAGCTTTTCTCATTGATGATCCTGTTGTTTCAAAGTAATCTTGTATTTCTAATTCTTTGTAGTCTTTCTCATTCATCCTTGTTGCCATATCCTTTCTTTCATCAAGAAGTTTTCTTAAGTTGATTCTCGCCTCTTTATACTGCTCATAGTTTATTTGCATCTGTAACTGCTCATTCTCAATAGTCTTGTCCAGACTATACTTTTCCATTGCTCTGATCTTTTCTCTCAAGTCTTTAAGATTTTCAAGAAAGAGACTTAGCTTTGATACCAATTGTTGGAATTATATTGGAATGATGTACTAAGAGGGGAGGGGTGAATCAATACCTCTAAAACTTTTCTTAGTTATCCCATTAACCCTTAATCATCACTTTGTAAATTATCTTATCTAATTGTTCATCTTTCTTTATGTATATGTATTCATATCATAAGTTCTTTAATATGTAACCATACAAGAAACATTCATGAAAAATAGATAACACATGACACAAGATATGATATAGCAGAAAACTCTTGTTAGGAAGTAAAAACTGTAGTGGGTATTGTTACCCACAAGACTTCACTATCTACAGATAAGAAGGGGTCGGTTAAGGCTTACAATTAGTCACTTCTGATGACCTACCCTGTTAGGAGTATTACAGTGGAGACCTGTTAAGATCTACTTCATGTGAAGCTTTAGCAACACTATTAAGTGTGCACTCTGTTAAGAGATTTTTAAAGAACGGTTAAGTCCACCTTCTACAAAAGGATTTTAGATGTGATGCACTTGTTAGAATGCAACTACATAAGTCTTTGATCTGATGATGTATGCAATCTATAATTGCTGATAACAAATCCAATAAAGATTCCTATGTATGGGTAATCATCTTTTCATGATTGAATAATACCTTTGTCTGCTCATCGGTAGCCTCTATGTGTTCTTGACAACTGATATGATGTATTTCTAAACTTTGCATGAATTCTGCCTTCTCCTCCTTAGATGCTCTTCATGGCTATCAACAATAATTAATTCATAATTCACAATTGATTCAACATCTATTTATACTAGATTTTAGCTCTATTCTTGATTCACACTTCTCAAGTTAACTCTAGATCCAAGGTTTACAACTTGACCTTGATCTTTAGTTAGATATGTTTTAGATCTATTAGGATGCTTTAAAACATTTACATAAGCTTGACCCTCAAGTTATGATTTAAAACAAATTAAAATGCTATAAAAAGAATTAGAGTGCTTTATCTGACGTGTAAAACTTAGATCCACTATTTGCGGGTTCTCTAACTGACTGTCAGTTCTGACGGTCAGCTTTCTTTGTCGTCGGTGTTCCTTTCTTGAATTGGTGATTGGGTATGCCTTTTTTTCTCCATCAATTTTGTTCTCAAAACTGTATCATTGGTGATGATCTCAATGTTATGTTATTGACCCATCGGTGATGTCCTGTTCACTTCATCGGTGCAACACTTGTTAGTGTTTGTTGGTCAATTCCATACTTAGCATTTTCTCATGACCTTTTTTTCTGTTGGGTATGCTCACTATCCATCGGTAATGCTTTTAGTCCACCGGTAATGCTTGTACCGATGATCTCTATCAATGTTTTTCACTAATTGTACTAATGGAAAAATTAATGTCATCAGTTAGAGGATTTAAAATATTAGTTTTTCACTTGATATCGGGCATCTCTATTGTACCTTCTATGACCAAACCCTGGTTTGTCAAATGGTATCTGGCATCTCATTCTATCTTCATGGTCAAAAATTTTGATACTCCTTGGGATGTATTTCAATATAGAAAGGATCTTTAAATCCTACTCGGTTAAGAGACTTTCTGAATCAATAGTTAAATTGAAACAGTATGATCTATTCACATATACAATTTATACTTGCATATTTTTAGATCTATTTTAATCTCATTAAACCATTCTAATCAATATATCTTTTAAATACCTTTGGTCCACTTTTGTTTCTACTTGATGATGTTATGCTCTGTTGCTTGGTGTCCACAGAAATCTTTAGCTCTTTCCTCAGCTTGATTGATCAGGACTATATGAAGTTGTTCTTCATCTATTTTGCTCCAGCATCCTCTTTTTAATTCACTCCCCTTCCTTGATTTGTAATGAATTAGGTTCTCTCTTTATAGAAATGATATCACCATTTCTACGTTCTTGATTTTATTGATCTTTGCATGATCCACAATTCTTTCCAATCTTGATTTAAAGAATAACTCTTGTTTTATCTCGTAGAAATCTTCTTGCCAACTAGATAAAATAGCTTTAAATCCTTTACTTATCTCTAGCTTTATCTTATCGATGAAAACAATGATAACTACTAGTTAAGTCTATATTTAGCTCTGTCAGCTAGATATTTTTTCACTTTGAACTTCAGTAAACTTCGGTATTTTAACTCTTTGATAGCTTCGGTCAACACTTCAATTCTCCTCGGGATTCTCTGTCAAGGTTGTTTGTCCGTCGGGGTTTTCTGTCCTTCGGGCTTCACTGCTAAGTTTTTCTCATTGGTTAACACTATAATTCTAGCTGTCAGTAATGCTTGTGATTTTTCTCTTCATTAATTCTCGTCGGTTTCTTTTCTCAGGCATCACTGTGACTTAACTTTCGGTGATCTCTGTCCATCGAGTTCCACTAGTCGTCAGTGTTTGAAGTTACTTAGTGAATTCTTGTCTTTTATGAATTAGTGAAAGCATAATATTTCTCTATCTGATTCTCTAAAGTCTTTGACACTTTGATTGTAACTAATTAAATTATGTCAAGTTGACATCAATGACAATACAATCATTTAACTTATTTAATATCTTGTATTATCTTTCTGCATTTAGTGATCAACTTAACATCTTCAAACATTTAATTAGTTATATGTCATCACTTTAAATTCCAATAAAATAAGTGGACTCATATTAATATGTTTGTTGCTCTCCTTTTAGCCAAGAAAATCTCAAAATATTAAACATGTTTTCTTGGTCTGGGAGTGCCTTTATAAATAGGAATCATGTGCATTAATCATTCTGTCCTTTAAAATTTCTCCATGTGAGGAGTTTCCTCATGATCCACTAATTCTAATAACCTTTCCTTATGACTACCTATATTAGTCATAGCCCTTATCACTTTCCTAAATTTATTTTTAGTAACACCTTTTCAGTAGAATGAGCATCACCCTCGTTGGTACACTCTAACTCAATCCTCAAACACTTCATTTTATTTGGGTCCTTGTACTATGGCCTTAATTATTCTACCCACTAGTGATATTCAAACATTTTTTGGAACTACCTCATTCCTTCTTTTTAGTTTTTTTATCCTCTAATTTATTCTCTCTATCTCATTATTTCTACTACATTTATTTGACATCCCCTAATTATTTTTATTTTCCAAGCATTGTCCCCAATTTATCTCAGCAATTATATCTTTTTGGATCTCTTCTCGTCTCTAGTGCTTGTTATGTATTACCATAAATCTTCATAAAAAATAATTTCACCATGTCTAATTTTATTTTTCTCTTTTTAAAAAAATACAAAATTTTCACTTAATTTTCTTTTTTGGTAAACGTCGGTGCAATGCAATAGTGTGTCCCCCTTTTGGGACATCCTATTTTTTTCTTGAAATCGTATATTTTTTTAGAAAATATAATAATTTAAGCTTTGAGACGTTCTATTAATTTATTTTTAATTGAAGGGGATTATTTCAAACCCCTTTACATAGAACCTCTCTAAACTTAATTCATACTTGTAAGATATTAAAAAAAAATGTTACTTAAGAAATTAGAATGTTTATTGAAATGTAAGGGGTAAATATGTAATGTGAGATAAGAAATGTGTGGGGAAGTTAAGATGTTCCTTTTAACCTTAAATACACAAAGGAAGGATCCAAATTGATTAACCCCAAAGGAAGGATCAATGCATAAATGAATCAATCAATTGGAAATAAGAGTAAAGAGGAAGACCTTAGATTCCATTTTATAGAAAAGAATGTGTGAAATAGATTTAGGAAGATTAAAAACTTTAATTGAAATGAATAGAAGAAAATTACTAACCTCAAAATGCCACAGATCTGAATAATACTATTTCCAGGGGTCTACACTCAGTTTCTGGAAAATCTACAACCAGATCTAGAATAGAAACACAGAGACAAAAAAAAACCCAAAAATCCTTAAGACCCCAGGGACTTAAGTCTTTGTCAACCCTAAGATTACAATAAGAGAGACATCACTAGTCAAAGACAAAGAGAGAGAGAGAGAGAGAGAGAGAGAGAGAGGAATGATTAGCTCACCCAGTAAGATGTGTGTATCTCACTGTGAACCACAAAAAGGATAGGATGGCCCATCAAACAAGCACTTGATAGTCACCCCATAAAGTTGTGTGCCTTCTAGCAACTTTGTGCATGTATGTATTGCATCTTCTAATGGATTTTATGAAGTACCCATGGATCCATATCCTCATATCACCATGGAATAAATTTGTAAAATGTGTATCTCTTCAGGATTTAGCAACTTATGTGTGTTACCTTCTGAGGATTTAGCATATTGAATTGTAATTGAATGTGTATCTCTTCAGGATTTAGCAACTTATGTGTGGTACCTTCAAAGGATTTAGCATGTTGCAAAACAAAATGTTAGAAAAAACATGCATAATATAGAATGAGGGAGGCTGTATATATGCCCCCTCCTTAAGATGGAAAAATACATACTATTTTGACATGTTAAGGAAAGAAAAGAGCAAGGATAAAGCCTTCTTCAACATCAAGACAATATCCATAGGAAAAATCCAATCCAAACCAAGAAGGTCACAACTCCTATGAGGCCATGGAAGCGACAAATGCAAAGAGATATCATGCAAGAAGTGAAAAAGTAACCCTTGTGAGGGATAGTGTACTATTTAGTTTCCAAGGTGAGAGATTTATCAATCATGGAAACCCAATGTTAAACAATGAAATAGGTTATGATCAAGGACATAGATCCTCAATGCAAACCAAAATTTTCATGTATGATTGGATATCACATAATAGATAAATACTACTTTTAACCAAGGGAAAAGTGGATCCCAGACAGAAAAGAAGGAGATGGCATCCTTGCCCCCCAAGCGTAGGAACAAGGATGAAAGTGGACCTATTATATTGCTCACAATACTATGCAAGACAATGAGCCCCCAAGGATTAGGCTAACATTGTTTACATAATGTGGAGATCCATAATAGGAACATAAATTTCTATTTAGAGAAAACAAGATTGAAATATAACTCATTGCCACATTATATATAGATAAATTTACTATCAATGAGCTACCTAATCTTATAATGTAAAGCTTGACAATCATGAAATCTATGATACAAACAAAAAGGAAGAGTCTTCAAGTGTGGACTATGATTCTTTTTGTGTTTAGGTCTAGTAATCATCTTAGCATGAAGGAATTTAGGCAAAAGAACTTCTTGGTAAAATTCCTTCATAGATTCATCATGTTTTGAAGTGTTATTTGAGATGTTGTTATTGATGTGTTGTTGAGGGTTATTCCTTGTATGATAAGAATGTGAAACAGAATCCGTGTTATCAAAGAAATCCAAAGGATCCCTAGGTTTACCCTTAATAGTAATGCAAGGACAACCTTTAATAGTCAACAAGGGTTTTGGATAAACCATGTTATTTATCTCAACATTACGAATAGATTCACAAGGACACAAAGAAGACATCCTAGGAGGAGATGAGGTAGGATCTTGATTCTCCATAAGATCATCACTAAGAGGGAGAGCATGAAAGGAATTCATATCATTCTCCGCTAATGCCTCATCACTAGAAGGAATCCCAAATAGAGGTAAAGCATCTATAATGTTTTCTTCTTTCTCTAAAATGTCTACATAAGGGGAGTGTGTTTTAGAAAAAGAATCACCATCATGTATGAATATGTCATCCATTAATAAATCACCCTCTTGTATCAAAGCTTCTTCACGAGGAGGGGATAAATCAATTTCTTTATCCAAGGGTTCATCCCAAATAGGAGGATCATCCACAATGGCTTCATGAGGAAGAGAGTTATCAACTAGAAAATCCAAAGGTTCATCCCAAATAGGAGGATTATCATCCCTATCAATAAATCACCTTGTAGGAGCACCATAAATCACTAAATCTTGATCCCTAAAGGGGAAATAAGGTAAATTATATTCTAAAGTAGGCTCATAGAAAAGACATATATTAGGATAAGAATTAACATCAATCTTCAACTCATCTCCATAAAGATAAATATTAAAGTCATATGCTTGCTCTAATATATCCTTACAAGGTAATACAAGAGAGGACAAAGAAACATCACACGCACTAAATGAAGTCTTTCTAGGTGTATCAATATTGTAAATAGTGGAACATGAAGATAACCATGCACACACCCTATGGTAAAGGTAAATTGAAGAGGTTGTAGAGGAGGATGAAATATGAATAAGATCCATGGAGATATTATTCAAAAAAAATTCATCCTCACTTCCATGTACCTCATTAGGGGATCTATCCTCTTTCATAACAAAAGCCACATCAAAGTATTCAAAACAAAAATCATACATGTTGAACACAAAGTAACATTACAAGCATGAAAAATGCAAATGTTTTTGTATTTTTAAAGAAATTTTGTGATTTTTATTTTTGAAATATAAATGCAAGAGCACAAAAGAAATATGCATGTAACATCTAACATAAGATGCAAATCTAACACCAAAAAGAAAGAGTTGTATATCACGGGTTCACCAAAATGTAAGATATAAAAAAAATGTTACATAAGAAATTAGAATGTTTATTGAAATGTAAAGGGTAAATATGTAATATGAGATAAGAAATGTGTGGGGAAGATAAGATCTTCATTTTCACCTTAAATACACAAAGGAAGGATCCAAATTGATTAATCCCAAAGGAAGGATCAATCCATAAATGAATCAATTGATTGGAATAAGAGTAAAGAGGAAGACCTTAGATTCTATTTTATAGAAAAGAATGTGTGAAATAGATTTAGGAAGATTAAAAACTTTAATTGAAATGAATAGAAGAAAAGTACTAACCTCAAAATGCCATAGATCTGAAGAATATTGTTTTTGGGGTCTACACTCAGTTTCTAGAAAATCTACAACCAGATCTGGAATAGAAACGCAAAGACGAACAAAACCCAGAAATATTTTTTTGATCTGGCTTAGTTCTGATTTTGACCCTAAAGTCAATGTCACCTTTGACCCAAAATTTCTAAGTCTGACCTAGGGCATAATCAACCTCTAGTTCTGACCTAAATTCTCTGACAGAAAATTTGTTTCCAGATCCTGATAGTTTGTTGAAAAGGGTATCCAAATCTGCACTCCAATTCATTGTTCCAAACCTGTTCGTACAAGAAAAATGGTTTTTTTTTTTTTTTTTTTGGGGGGGGGGGGGGGGGGGTTGCCTTGGTCAAACATCAATTTTAGAATTAACCTTAAAGTATAATTGAAATTGCATAAGTAAAATAAAGTAAATGAACAAATTCACCTTACTTGTATGGAAACCCTTGTGGTGGATTCAAATCTGTGGATCCACAAGTGTGTATGCTATAAATGAATGTAGAATGTAGGATGTATCAAATCAATTGTTTGTAGACCCTCTACACCAATCTTGAATGGATCTTTGGATAGGAAGAGGCTTGGAGGAATGTGGATGGAGAAATCTTCAACAAGAGGACTCCATAGAGCTTGAATCCTTCAATGGCTACCAATGGATCTCCTTGATGAATTGAGTGCTTGAATGCTTGGATGCTTGAGAGTAGATGAATGCTTCAATAGATATTTAGCTTGCTTCAAATATTGTTTCTTCACCCTTAGATTTCACTTCTTAAGTCTTAGATGGTTATCAATTCTTAGAGAAAATGAGAGGAGAAGAATTCCTTATATATGAATCTAGGGCACATTCTTCTAGAGAGGCCTACATAGGAGAATTAAATTCTAATTAGACCTATACCCCTAGAAGAGGACCTATATTAAATATAATTTAAGAATTGTTGCTCCGAAGACAAAATAGTCGACCTGAAAGCGGGAATTAATTCTTTTCGAAGCACGACATCTGAAACCCCAAAAACTTGAAATCTGGACCTTAGGTCAAAAAAAGGTCAATTCTAACCTAGGTCAAGGTTGAGGTCTACCTTGACCCAAAAAGGTCAATTTTGACCCTTGAGGTCAAAAGTCACAATTTGCAGCTTAGGTTGTCAGAAATAGGTTGGACAAAAGTGGGAAATGGGGCAGAACATAGAAAAAAGCCAGATCCAAGTCAGAGACCCATTCAAGGTTCTTGACATGACCCCAAACCACTTACTTGGAGGGCTAAACCAGTCTACAATGAAAGTGCTTCCATTTTCTGACTATACAATACCCACAATACTGTCTCCTCTGCACACATCAAAATGATAACAAAAAATAACATTTGCTTTAATTTTTGGGGATAAAATGAAATCATTTAGAAATTATATTTTATAAGTATGTAGCTCTTAATATAAGTTTTCCAATAAGTATAATTTTGAATATATTTAATTTCATTGTTTTAATTTTTTGTGAGTGTAGGTTTTTCATCAAGCATGTCTTTGTTTCACACGTGTGAAACAATAGGAATATGTGTGTATGTGTGTGTTTATGCACAAGCCCTAGATATTGATGTTCTTATTTTAGTAAATTAAAAGTAAGTTAATTCAAATGTATTCAAAAAATATTATTTGATACCAAATGAACCTGTCTAAATTATAATTAATCTCGCCTCAATAAAATAATATATAAAATTATACAACAAAAAAATATTACATTATATATTTATTAATATATTAAAATGATATCTAATATATGACACTTCAAATATAAATTATTAGTAAATTTAAAGATATTAATATTAGTATATATATAATATTGGATATAAAAATACATATTAATTTATGATATTTTTAAAAACATAGAATATACATATTTTTTTAATTTTTATACACACAACAATTTATTAAGCCTAAAGTATATTGTTGATTTTATTGTTATTGTGGTTGGAATCCACAGGCCCACAAATATATTACAAAGATTTTGATTATCTTTATTATTATTGTTGTGAGATAATATAATTATATTATATGTGATAATATAATTATAATACATAATAATTATTATTATGAGATAATATAATTATATTATTATATTATAATATAATATATTTATTTAATTATATTAATAATATAATATAATTTATTTGTAATATAATTATATTATACTAAGTCAACTATATGTCTTGATAAGACACATCCCTTGGTGAAAGGGTATTATCCTTATATAAAAAGAGATGTGTAATCTCTTATTGAACAAGGGAGAAATAAGAGAGAATGCTCCCGGGAGACAATTGTGAATTGTCTCTAGTTGGGAAGACATTGATATTGTTTGTGATTAATCGAGCATCTCAAATCTTAACATGGTATCACAGCGAATACATTCATGAGCCTGTGCACTAGATTTGGCAAAGTCTGTTGCGGGTTTAATGTCGTTGGGTGGGATTCTTACTCGAGGCAGATCAACCTCGCCTGTTGGGTGGTTTGAAGAAGGATAGGAAAAGAAACAAAATTTCAAAAATTCAAGTTATGTGCAAACCTTCTGACACATGATCTACAGGAAGGAATCCTTAATATATTATCAGAAGGATTATAATATTATGAAGTACTGTTGGAAATCTGCATCAATTTTAACAAACATTGGAGGACGGATTTGTGGAATCATCAATTTCCCTTTGAATATCGAACATACTGGAAGATATTTCCATGTTATTTTTATGTCAACTAAAGACAAGTATATGAATCATCTATATTATCCAGTCAGTGATTCGTATAATGAAATGGTGTGATTTAGTTTGTCTTATTTAGAAGACAGGTCAGTGGATCTAATATAGGATTTATTCTTAGTGGAAGAGATATGTTGATTCCTATTATATTCATTTATATTTCCCATAAGTCTCCTTTAATATTTAGGGTGAAGTATATTGTGTTGGGTATTATGAGTACCAGCGATACCATTTCAGGATCAAAGCCAATCTTTACACTTCAGTGTGGGTATCGTAGAGGCATAAAGGAGAAATGCATAGTGCTGAACGTTGAGACTACAACCATGAGTTTTCTCCTGGGCATTGTGAAGCACTAAAATTCTGAATACACTTTAGTTTAATGACGTGAAGAAGTTTCTATGTTTGACAGCAGTCTATATATCTACATATGCTCATATTGGAGACTTTATAATACTGTAGTGGTGGAAACAATGATATGTCAAGAACTTTCAAAAGACAATTCAATTCATATTTTGCATTCAAGGAGTGAGTGAATTTGCAAATGTTGATATGGGTGCCAGTTTCATTTGTTATGAGGGATGAAAATGGAGCAAAGGTGAAAGACATAATGCACAACAAATATAATAATATTAATTAAAAATTGATTAATATTAAATAAAAGGTCACGATGGAGAAGCATTTCTCACAATGAGACTAGATATAAGAAGAGGGAATTTTGCAGGCATAATAATTGTACTTGTTTCTATATAGGGAGGTGTATGTCATTGGCAAAGATAATATGTATTAAAGAGAAAGGTTGTCACCATTTTTCTGCTTAGAAAAATGGCAACATCTGCAACTGATCTATCAAGGTTTTCATGTTTAGGAGTTTGTTCCAGAGTCACATTTTGTGAGAATTTTTTCATTTGGTAATGGCATTTACCTCCAAAATGGTACTTGTGTGTGTGAAAATTAGTTGATATCTACAAGATAAAAACACACACTTCAATAAATTATTACTTGGTTAGCTTATCAAAATATGAAATAAAAATGCAACATCAACTAAACTAACTGAAACCAACTCATTGCCTTCTAGTAGGCAAGAGTGAGAGTTTGCTCTCAGGTCATCGCAAAACTTAGTGACTGCACTTGTTCTAAATGAAGGATTTAAAGAGTTATCATGATGATCTAAATGATATGCAAGTTGTTGTAAATCCAACGCTAATTAGATAAGTTTTAGAGCACCAAATGAAATGTGATTCTTATTTTTAAAGCCTAAAACCCAAGATGCGCTAATTTATGAAGTTTGCATGCTTTGAAAGTAAACTAAAAATATTTAACAAAAACTAAGCAATTGAAAGCTAAGAATTCTTGAATGCAAAATAGTATAATAATGATAATATCAAATTCTAGGTCCTTTGTGAAGGAAAATAGGTTCTCTTTTATAGAAATCTCTCTCGAATTGACGGTTGAGATTGAAAACCAAAGTGGATAGGATTTGATTTGAGGAAGCACAATCCACATGCAAAGAAGATGATTGGTCAAGAGAGTCTATTGACTGAACTGACTGATCAGTTATTTTGGAAACTTCCAAAATCAGTTTTTAGTTAACTGAATTGTTTCCAAAATGAGAAAAAGACAAGAATGAGTTAACTGAATTAAACAGATTTGTTTCTAATTCGAGAATCAGTTAACTGAAATTGATGACATAATATGTATTTTTAATAATTTAAAAGATTCTTAATGCACATTTTGATTTCATTCAATTAATTTAATTCCTTTTTGGATTTTATTGACAATTTAGCAATTTATTTAATCAATATATTAAAATATCAATTAAATAATTAACTTAAGGTTTATTTTCCAATGTGATTTTTTTTTAGGAATTAATTAATTAATCATGTACGATGATTAATTAGGACCTAGGATTCAGGTTAGATCAACTTGAAATTGATGAATTGCTTGTTTGGTTTAGGACTTAGAATAATTAAGATTAGGGTTTCTTGATATGAGATTAAGATTAGGGTTTAGATGACCATTTTTTAGGTCATTACATTTTCCCCTCTTTGAATTGATGTGTGATCAACATATTGATTCAAAGACATGTTAGCGATAAGACCCAGAATCATTTAATTTGAAGTGATGAAACCATTCTTGTCGAGGAAGACCAACTTTGAGCTTGATTGGATGAAGATCGATCAAAAGATATTAAACAGAATACTCAGTTTGATTTGAAGCGATGAAACTGGGCATCTGTCAAGAAATCTTAAACCTTTTGATTGGTTTGAACGAATAACCAGTTTGATTTGAAGTGATGAAACTTATTACCATTAAGACATTTGATTAGCAAGCAAATTGACTTGATTTGAAGTGATGAAGCCAATTTGATCAATGTATCTAGTTTCAATAATGAATAGCTCATATAAGATCAATCTTGTCTGGTTTTGAGTGTATTCACAACTGTATAAGACCATTGATTAGGTTTCCTTTGATTTAAGATGATCTCAACTTGATTTGATGCGATGAAGTTGACATGCCCCAAGCGGTGGGATCTTGATTGAGGATGTGATCACTGGACTATTGATGTCCTGATGCTACCCCCTCAGGAGTGAAATTGAAATATGGCTAGGTGCCCCAGTGATCAAAAGTAATTCGATTAATAATGTGATGCAAGAAGAATCTGATATGATTAGAAAGAGGTCCCAAGCAATTAGGATAGAATCGGCACTTCATGGAAATTCTATTTGACCAAGATTGACCAAAAGTATGATACATGTATTGCTTAGAAGAAAAACACAAGAGATTTCCAATTATCGGAGTCCAAAAAATATTGATTGCACAAGAGGTCAGCTGTAATTGATTACAAAAGTCAAATGTCCAAAATGACAAGTAAAATGATCTTAGATTTTGATTTCTATCGAAAAATGGAATCCAAACGATCGAATCAGCCAGGGGTGCAATTTTCACGTTAATTGGAGCAAGTTGAAAATTAGGTCAAAAACCTATATAAGAGCCACAAAGGGGTACTTTTCAAATCATTTGAAAATTTTGAGCCATCTATCCTTTGAGAGAAAAAATGGTGGTCCCCACACATACGCATCGTTTCAAGCACCAGAGACTGCATAACTGGCCCACAGACTATCGTCCACCAGTGAGTAACCAAAAAATACGCCCTACATTTTAGATTTTATGCATTTTGATAGATTTTTAGTCATTTTTCTCACATTTTTTATGTTTTCTTCCAGAAACTCGTATGAGAGACTATGGAGGCTCATACGAGTTACTACATCCCAATTCTTTCCCGTATGGGGGCATTACATTTTTTGTATGCCCCTTGCCCAGTGCTTGTACGAGTACCTTCAAAGTTGACCACTAGCTCATACGGGGAGTCATACATACTCATACTATAGCCTTTACTCATATGGGATTCCCCAATACTCATACGAGTTTTAACACCAGTGGACAAACTCATATGAAAAATAGTGAGACTTTTTGAGTACCAAAATAGGAAAAAATTTGTTCTGTTGGCCTTTCGTTGCCTGTAGGTGTCTGTTTGGACCCTTTGCATCAGTGTTCTGAGTCGGTCCAAACCATGTATTGATGTGCCTTCCATTTTGTTTATTGCAAGAGTAGTTTCTTGAAATTCAGTTTCAGATTACTTACCCACCGATCATGCATTTAGGTGGTTATTTAGATGACAAGGAGAGAGCCGTAGTGTCCGCTTGTGGTTTCGATTTGTTACTGGGGATCTCGGATATTCAGGTGAACGATGGGCTTCTTATTGCTTCGGTCGAGCAGTTTCATAGTGAGAATATTACCTTTCATATACCCACGGGTGAGATCATGATAACCTTGGAGGACGTATATAGGATTCTCTGGATTCCTATTAGAGGAGAGCTAGTCAGATATGAGGCAGACCATCATCTAGGGTGGCTAGCCTTATAGAGAGTCTTCCAGGATGATATTATCTTGGATTGATGGATTACTTGGGATAATATGATGACTCAGTATTCAGCATAATATCCCTTAGCATTCTTCTTAGCAGGGATCATAAGATGTATCAATTATGCCTGACAAGGGGCATCATGGGTTTCAGACTGGGTGGGGATTGATTCTAGAGGAGCAGACTGGGTGGGGATTGATTCTAGAGGAGCAGACTGGGTGGGGATTGATTCTAGAGGAGCTCACATGGGGAGCTTGCCTATTATCTCATATGTACCATGAGCTTCATGAGATCATCTACCGTAAGGTCAAGAGCCTCGCAGCAAGAGTATTGGTACTGCAGATTTGGGCATGGGAGCACCTTCTTGTATGCTGACCAGTGATAGATGATACCCAACAGGATGGGCAGCTATTCATTTTCATATATGCAGGGTATGTCACGCAGCCCAATCTGGGTTAGACAAGATACTGGTGTCGATAGCTAGATGACATGATAGTTGTGACCTGGCGACCATATAATGGTACAAAGGCATGGGGTGATTGGGCCTGACATAGCAGAGAGATGGTCATTACATACCCATTTATTGGGTGGACTTCTAGTGTGGTCAAGAGATTTGTAGTCACTTAGGTGTCGAGGCAACTTGGTCGCCCCCAGGCCATCTCAGCAGAGTTTACAGCATATGCCTGATTTACCGATGAGTGTGAATTGGGATGGTGCCCGCAGCTTGTATACGCCAAAACAGTACATGATATGGCCAGGATAGTCCAAGCTACCTGGGATTACAAGGATGATATAGTTGATGCAGGTATGAAACCTGAGTATCGGGATTATTTTGGTAGGCATCCATTCTCTCAGTTCATAGATCTAGCAGAGAGAGTACCAAGGATAGAGGAGGTAGACCTAATCCCTGTCGCCATTCTAGTGATAGTTCTAAGGCAGACAGGATAAGACTCAGGGCCTAGTTTGAGCATAGCGGTACCTATAATTGGGCAGAGGCAGACGAGAGAGGGTCACGGTTCAGGTGCAGTTGGGATTTATGTACCCTCAGAATCACGAGATGCCCCATTGGCAGGATAGGATACAATCCGACATGTAAGACAATGTCGGGATGGCCAGGAAGAGCAGGGTCAAGATGAGAAGGGAGAGCAGGGACAGGTTCCGGGATAGGGACAGGGAGAGGCATAAGCACCTCAGGCCCCACAAGATACTTCTAAACAGTTGCATCTCTCCTTGATGATTGTGTTATCTGACCACGTCAATAGCTAACTTTGTCTTAATTGCATTCCTTTCATAATAGAGCAGATCAATTCATTTAACTCAATTACCTGTTCCCTTTAATTAATAGTTGTGTAGACTTCTAATGACTTATGTATTTCCATACTTATTTATCTGACCGCTATCTTCAGTTACTCATAAATTTGTTAATGTTTAATGGTTGTTTAGTTAGGTCTTTAACTCATTGCTATTACCAATCATTATATTCCACATCATTACTTTGTTGACAATCTTTGCTTGTTATATCTTATTGCTACTTTCATTCCAGTCACCATTCATTGCTCATTGCAGGTCTGCACTGGATCCTTATCATATGTCTTGATGTGATTAACAGTATCATGGTTGGGTCTTCATGTTTGATTACTTTTGAGTATATAGTGCTACACGATCCCAACAACTAATATTTGTAATATCTTCCTTCCTTAGTGAGAACTTGCCCCATATGACATCCTTAATGCTTGCTAGCTACTGATCATTCTGATTAAGTATTTAACGATATTGATGGGTTAATCGTCTCCGCGTTTTGGAATCTGAGATGAGGATTTCACCGTTAATTTACATTTCAATTTTCTTTCAATTGTTGGGATATTTCTCAGCTTATGTGAACATACACCTCTTTATCTTCTCTCGATCCTTTCTTCATTCAACACTTGACCATCTCATCCATGAATGTGAGTGTGAGTGTGAATAGGCTACGTTAGGAATAAGGTTTTTTGAGCTACTAGTGTGTGGTTTCATGGAATAATTTCCCTCACTTTCCTTATCTGTTCTCCTCCCCCTTTTATCTATATTCTCGCTGACAATTTTATATACCATGGTCTGTCGGAAAGATCGCGACTCTTGAATATGCCCGTCGCTTCCTTTATTAACCTTATATGATATATATATTATAATTTATATATGTTTTATAACATATACTTCCTATTAATTATTTTAATATTCGTAACTATGTTTTCAAATAGATATTAATGTATATAGAAGATTTAATATTCATATTGTAATCTATTTATTATTATTTATTATATTATATATCATTATATTAATAACATATTTTATTATAATATATCTTATCATTTAGGAAGAATATATTATTAATCGATGTATCTATCTATCGATCTCATTGCAATATTCATCATTAATTCTTATGACTTCCATTTTGTCCACATATCTTAGGACAATATATTTGTTAGTGATATAAACTCAACTTAACTATAATCATCTATAGAGATGTATTTGTTAAAATATTATATTATATGATTAATTTCTTGTTATTATTATTATTATTTATCTCTATATTTGATTGTTATTTCTCTTCAAAAAGGGGGTCATTGCAGGCTGCATACAGTGCAGCGGTGCCAGTGGCATAGCATGTCATTCCATATTCATAGATCATGGCTAGATCAGAGGGTTCTTGTATGCCTCTAGTTGATAATGATCCTCAACCACTATAGCCTCCACCACATATTCCTGATGATGAGTACATGGTTGAGAGTTAGCCATAGTTTATTGATATACATTCTGATGTTGTACCCATTTTTGGTCTTATCTATGATGACATAGCTCCGATGACTTGTATATTTTGAGATGTACCCCTAACACATTTGATGATATATATAGAGACATATGATTCAATTTCCTCATACTTGTGTTTATGTGATGTTGCTTTATGAGATGTTCTATGTACAGATGCATTTCCTTTATGCTTTATGTAGATGAATATGTATGTTTAAATGCAAGTGTTGATGCATTGGTTGATGTGATTATGATATGATGTATAGATGTATGGATAGTACTTGCAATGATGCAATGTTTTTTTTTTACTTTTTTTTTGGATGCATATAGATGTATGAATATAATTTTAATCGTGTTTATGGATATGTAATGATGTAATGATTTATAATAGAACAAATGATATGGATGTTATGTTTATGCAATGTAATGTATATGCTTATGCAGTGTGAATGCAATGTTTCTAACATCTCATGTATTGAAAAGATGAATTGTCAACACGAGTACTCAATCATGTCTCTATTAACATGCATCTTAACCACTTGACAATGAGAAGATCGATGAATGAGAACCTCAGATCCTTCACAATGGAGAGAGATATCAATATTATGCAGATTTCAACACCATGTTGATGCAGATGCAAGAATAACATGAATGCAACCTAAGGTGTAGTCACTAAAATTTTAGCTTTAAAAATTTTCATCATCGAACATTTTTGGACATCGAAGTCACTACAATCCTTACTGGTGCCAGTGCGGCCATAAGGATATGAATATGACTTTCATCGGATAAGATATGGGAAACTAATGTAAGCATCAAGGCACAAAAGCTGAGATGACCTGAACATTATTTCCAGTTGATATTGCAAGGGTACACCATTATCGGGGTATTCAAAGCTAAGATAATCATGAGTGTGACCTTGCGTAAACAAGAAGATAAATAATAGTCAAGGAGATAGTTCTGACCTCACCTTGGCCTACAAGTAAATAAGATCGAGGCATGTGAAGCTTTTCTGCCTTAATGCAGAAGCTCTTATCACATACACCCAGTTTATTTGGCGTTGATGGATCATCAAAACCACACCAACAAGAAGTAGACAAAGAAAATATTAATGAATATCAATGAAAACAGACAACATACAAAGATAAGTCCAGCATACTTTAGCCAGTTTCAAATTTTTCGGATGTGTACATGTATGATGTGTTTGAGAAGCACCATTGTGCTTGTGAGTGCATTGTATTTGATTGTTATCAATCTATTGTTTATGTTTGTGTTATCTAATGTCTATTTAAGAAACACACATTCATCCAAGGATACTGTTAAGGAACACTTTTGGATTGGGGTGTTGAGAAATGCTTGTTGCATCAATAGCGAGATGTCTATCAGAAATGACAAGATTACTGACTCTGGTGTAAGCCAAAGATGCGATCAAATTGGGGACCTATGCCCCTTGGTAAAAATATCTGATTGGAGATAGCTAACTTGACTCATACTACGAGGACAAATCTGATTCAATTGCCCCCAGACTATGACTCTGGATTGGTTTCAAGATAAGAGGGTTCTCAGAAGAACCAAAGTGTCATGAAAGTGACTAAACCCTTATGTACAAGCTAAAGCAAAGGATTTCCAAGCCTGAGTATTGATAAATGGAGTGTTGATTACAAGAGGTGCCTATTTACTAGGTTTTCACCTACTTGGCAAAGATTCTATTTTTTCTACCAAAGTGCCTATTTACCAGGTTTTAACCAAAGCACCTTTTCTTCATTTTTAATTTTTTTGTATGTTTCCATTTTTTTTATTGATTCATCATAGTGCTTATTTTCCAAGTTTTCACCAAGATGATCACTTTTTTCAATACTTTTTCCAATTTTTAGCATTTTTCTAGGATCATAAATATGTACATGTTGATGGTCACTGAGAATCCCTTAGGTGTAGAACTTCTTCAGATGGAGAATGTTGATGGGCTCCTGGAGGTGTTCTCCTTTAGGTGTAGAGAGTCAATAGGCTCCAGAGCTAAATGTTTCAGTTATGATATAAGGACCCAGCCAGTTGGGTTAATATTTCCTCTTTTATTCTCTATGTGACTGATTACGAGTTTTTTCTCTCAGCACTAGGTCACCCACCTAAAGTTCTCTTGGTTTAATCTTTTTTTTATAGCCTCTAGACATTCTTTTCTCATAATCTCTGAGGTGATCAAATGCCACTTGCTGACGCTCATCCAACAGTTCCAATTCTTGTAGCCTTGAGACCTTGTGGTCCTCATCTATGATAAGCCTTCATAGAGAAACCCTTAGAGATGGGAGTTCTACTTCTATGGTTAATACTACTTTTGATCCATAGACAAGAGAAAAGGGGGTTTCCCTAGTAGACGTTCTGATGCTTTTTTTGTCAGCCCATAGTGCAGGATTGATCTGTAGGTGCCAATCCCATCCAGATTTGTTCATAGTACGATGTAAGATTTTTAGCAAATTTTTATTAGAGGCCTCAGCTTTTCCATTACCTTATGGATATTAAATGGAAGAGGAGAGTTGTTTAATCTTGATCTTCTCATAGATTTCTTCGATATTGGTGTTTTTAAACTACCCTCCATTGTCAGTTATAACAGATGAAGGAATGTCATATCTACAGATAATGTGATTCAAAATGAATAAGGCCACCTATTGGCCAGTAGTTTTGATTAGTGGAACTACCTCCACCCACTTTTTGAAATATTTAGGGGCGGTGATGATGTACTTATGCTCATTAGATGGAGATGGGTGTATCTGACCGATGAGGTCAAATACCCACTGTTGGAAGGGTCAGTGTGTGATAAAGGTAATCAGTTCCCTTGCTGAAGCATGTATAACATTTCCATGCAACTAGCATTTCTTACATGTATTTACATATCTAACCTTTTCATTTTCCATATCTAGCCAATAATAACCTGCTCTCAATAGTTTTCAGGCCAGAGTCAAACCATTAGAATGAGAGCCACAAATATCATCATAGACCTTAGCTAATGCATGTTTAGACTCCTCTTTTTCTAGACACCTAAGCAATGTATCATCTAGTACTCATCTATAAATATTCTCATCTATGAAAACATACTGTGAGGCATTACGGATAAGGTGTCATCGTTCATTGTGGGTAAGTGCATCAGGGATGACTTGATGGCACACATAGGTGTAGACATGTTTGTATCAGGATGAATCCTGCCATATGATAGTGCGGACCATGTGGGAGTCAGGGGAGTTGTAAGTAGGGAAATGAAGTTCTTCCACTAGGAACTCGTAGTGCAAGTCTTCCTATTGTGGTTTTGAGGATGCTAGTGTATCCATTGCATCAGCCACTCTATTCTGTGTCCTTGGGACCTGCTGAAATGTGATGTGGGTAAAATATTTTTTGAAGTCATCAACCATTCTCTTATAAGGCATGATTTTATCATCCTTAGTTTGGTAAACATCATTGGTTTAGTTGATGATGAGCTGGAAGTCACCATAGATATGTAACTCAGACATGTTCCATTTGATAGCTAGTTTGATTCCATTGACCAAGGCTTCATATTCAGCAATGTTATTTGTACAAGGGAATAGTAGCTTGTACACCTTTGGTATGGAATTTCTTTGAGGTGTGATGAATAGGACACCTACACCTGAACCCAATTGTGTGAAAGATTTGTCAAAGAACATTTTCCATGACCTATACATTATGTACATAATAGAGTCGTCTAGAAACTCAGTATTGATAGGGAGATCATCCTATAATGGAGCATCAGCCAGTTGATCTACAATGTCATGTCCTTTGATTTCTTTGTGCTCAACATATTTGATGTCAAACTCATTAAGGAGCATGAACCATTTTGCTATCCTGTCAGTTAAAGTTTCTTTACTCAAAAGATATTTCAATGGATCTATCTTTGCAACCAACTTTGTAGAATGAGCTAACATGTAATGTCTCAGCTTTTGAGATGCAAATACAATCGCAAGACAATATTTCTCTATCACTAAATAACTCATCTCATACAATACCAAGGTTCTACTGATTTAGTAGATGGCTCACTCTTTCTTATGTTCATCTTCCTATGCCAGAAGTGCCCCTAGTGATGTTATTGTGATAGAGATATACAAGATCAATGGTTTTCCTAGTGTAGGAGGCATCAATACTAGTGGGTTAGCCAGGTATGCTTTGATCTGATCAAATTTATTTTATAGTCTTCATCCCATTGATATGTGACACCCTTATGTAGAGTTTTTGTGAATGGATGCAATGACTTGTCTGCCAATTATGAAATGAATCATCTGATAGACTAAATTCTCGATTGGAGTGTCCTCATCTGATTAATTTTCTTGGGTGGAGTAATCTCTAAAATTGCTTACACCTTTGCAAGATCTACCTCGATTCCTTTTGTTGAGACAATGTACCACAACAATTTTCTAGAGGTTACACAAAATGCACACTTCTTTGGGTTTAGTCAAAGCTTGAACTGCTCCATTCTATCAATAATTTTACCCAAGTCTTGTAAGTGTGTGGGTCTTTCCATGGTTTTAACAAGTATATCATCCACATAATCTTCCATGTTTTTATGCATCATGTCGTGGAAGATTGTTGTGATAGCCTGTTGATAAGTAGCACCTGCATTTTTTAATTCAAAGGGAATAAAATTCCAGTAGAAGGTGCCCCAATCACATGTGAAGGATCTCTTTTCTTGGTCTTATAAAGAAATCTTGATCTGATTATATCCAGAGAAACCATCCATGAGAGATTACATTTCGTACATAGCTATCATATCCACAATCATATATAAATGTTGGGCAAAGGAAAGTCATCCTTCAGAAAAGCCTTGTTAAGATCCCTGAAGTCAGTACAGACTCAAATAGATTTTTCTAGCTTTGATATTGGTACAATGTTTGAAATCCACTCTACATAATCAATAGCTCAAATGAAACCAACTTTGAGGAGATTTTCTAGTTTTTCCTTTATCAATAAAGCAACATGAAGGTGCATTTTTTGGAGCTTTTGTTTCACTGGTTTGACACCTAGTGCAATAGTGAGATAGTGCATAATCAAATCTAGATCTAAACCAGGCATGTCTGAGTAACTCCATGTGAATTTGATTTTTTTCTCTTTAAAGAACTCAGTCAATTCTTTAAGCTCTTATGTTGATAATGACTATGCTACATGAATGATGTGTTGATGCTTTGTTGTCCCAATATTCATAGGTTGCGTAGGTATGATCAGTACTAACAACCGTTCCTGTAATTGACTAGGAAGAATATCAAGTACCCCATCCTTTAGCGCCTCAGAGAGGTTTCACCATCGGATGCATCTTTTCTTTTTACTATTTTGTATTCTGAAACTGCCACAATATGGTTTTTGCCATCAGAACCTCTATTCTTTTTCATTTTAATTTTGTAACTGAGGTACTTGATATCTATTTTGGTCACATTCATGCAAGGTTCTCTAGTGGAAGAATTTATTGGATCAACAACATTAGGTAGCAAGATAACGTGTACTCATTGGGGAATGTAGGGATGTTTATAGGTTGTGTTTGCAAGCCCCAGTCAATGAGTTTAGGATGTATGAGTGGCAATGGATTGATAGGTTCAAGGGTATTCATGGTATGTTCATCATAAACCTGGGTCATTATGTAGAGACCTAAATCGATACCCTGTATAGATGTGTTCAAATTAGTAAGAGCCCTAACAGAATCGTCAAAGCCCATGTTAGGAATTAGAGGATCTAACTTGTTAGATCTAGACCCTAATCCCTCACCTACCTTGAATGGAGTTATGAATTTTTGTACCATATCCATCTCTTTGTCTTGAGTTTCCTCTGACAGACTATCAAATTCATACTCATGGGAGTCTATTTCAAGATAGGCTACCATATCTAGGACGTGAGTGAAGTCAACTTGTTGCCCCCATTTTGGGTGAGTTTTGTATAAGAACTCTTCTATGGTTAGATTCCCTTCTTCTGGATCTTGTTCAGATGCAATGGTCTCTGACTAATTAGATGTCATTAATGATTTCTCTAAAATGTGCTCTTCAGTAGAGTTGATCTATGGTGTTTTTTCTTCTTGTGCAAAGAGAAGAGACAGCATATTTGGAGGAATAGGACAAGGATACACATCTTCATCGTCAGACTCATCCCACTTGCAAGCGAGTGTGTCAGTGCTTTTTTCTACTCCTTCTCTTCTTCATCTAGATGGACATGATGTATCTTTTCTTTTTCTAGTCAATTTTTGGCTTTTTGTGCTTTCTTTGATTAAAAAACCGTAGACCAGTTGTGTCCCTAGGTCATCATAATTCAACAAAGAAAAGTTCCAGGAGTCCATTTTGGTTACATCCAAGGGTTCCTTTTCTTGAATCACCCATTATTTGAGCCATTTCATACCCCACCCATATGTCTCTGGGGATATTTCACATTTTTTTACTTGATTGTTTTCAGGCTCTTTATATAGCCATTCCAAAATGGCTTGTTCTTCTTTCTCATCCTCTAATGGTATGTCTACTTTAAAAAATTCACCATCATAGATTTCTTAAGCTGGTGTTGGTTTCATCTCTTCTAAAGGTTCCCTGTAGGACCTAGGTGATGTGGGAAGAGATTTCATTGATAAGACTGATTCCACTGTGTATCCACCCATACCAATGTCCTTTATTTTCAAATTCTTTTCCATTTCTTTCATTAAGTCATTGGTTGACTCTAAAGTTGAAGCCTCTCTATTATGTGGGATGAGAGTATCTTTTGTCTGACGTAGTGCATTACATGCATAGCTAGTCTCTGTAGGAATGTTGACTTTGACACCATTGAATGGAAACCTGATGTAGTGATGATAGGTGGATGGGACAGCTTTCATTTCATGAACCCAGGGTCTTCCCAATAAGATGTTGTAAGCCAATGGAAGATCTCACACCTGGAAAGTGACATCCCTCTCCATGGGACCCACTCTGATGGGGAGAGTTATAAGACCTTTGGAAGATCTCTCTTGTTCATCATATACCTCTATAGTAATTTTTTCTTTGGATCAATGGCATATTTTGAAAATCCCATTTGTTCAATTAGCTTGTATGTACAGATGTTTAATCATGCACCTCCATCTATCCAGACTCGTTTGACATGATTTTTATGGATCATGACTTTATTGTGCAAGGGAAGATTATGCAGATAACTCAAGGAGTTATCACCTTCCTCTAAAAAGGATAGGTAGTGCGATGAAGTCAAATGACCCACCATAGATTGAAACCGATCCAAATCCAAGTCCTTTGGAACATTGGAGGTTGACAAGGCTTTATCTAAGGTCTCTCTGTGAGCTGGAGAGATTTTGAGAAATTCAAAGATCAAAATCAAGGCATTAGTTCTTTGCAATTTCTTGACAATGCTATAGTCTGTAGCATAGGATGAAGCCATTTATTTAGAATGTGACACCTTGGAGGCACTTTCGGTTAGTTTTTTGTTGGTTGACACCCACTATTTGGATGTTTTTGGTTGGTTTTGGGATGAGGATTTGGAAGATCCCCCTTTTCCTCAGGTGACCTTTGCTTGCGCTTGGGTCACAACATTGGTTGTTCTAGACTCTTTCTTGCCATTTTAACAATGATGACATTACAGTACTTGGGAGAGACTGGTTCAACCATGTGGATGACATTATCATCTAGGGTGTTGTACATATGATTGATCCTATCACCTTGCTTAGAAGTTTCTACTTTCTCATATTTGTGCAAGGGATTCTTGAATGCCTTACGATCAGCGTTCATAGCATGGTTGTCAACTGTGATTTTTTCACTATCAATGAGGTCTTGGATCTCATGTTTTAACCTCATATAGTTCTTCATTGTCTGTCCCTTATTTTTGTGGAATGCACAATAATCATTGTCTCTCCATCATTTTAGTTTTATCTCTGGTTCATATGGTTTGGATTTATCTAGAAATGTGATCAGTTTGTTTTCCAATAGAGTCTTGAGAGTTGACTCATAAGATTCCCTCAAAGGATCGAAGTCCCTCTTGCGTTTAACCCAAGGTTTTTCTTTCATGAGGTTAGAAACTCCTTTGGAGGGTGACTTCGTGGTGTTTTCAGTAGTTTTTAGGGCTTTGGAGCCACTTGTTAAATTGAAGACTGCTGGTTTGGGTTGGAGAGAAACATTATTGACTACTCCATCATTCACCACATGCTTGTTCTTATTCTAGTATTTGGTCTTATCTTTGGAACTAGAATTAACTTTGGAATCCTTAGAAAGGGTAAACTCACCCTTCTTGACAAGTGTTGTTTCTATCCTTAGCGCACTCTTCACAATTTATTTAAAAGCAGGTAGGTCTTGCACTTGAAGGGGATGCTTGTACTCTTCAAGTAGCGCATTAGTAAATATATCCATCTTTTCAGACTCAGCAATGAGTTGTGGATATCTAGAAAAGACTATTCTCCATGGCTTAAGAAAAGTCACAAATGATTCTCCCATCTTCTGTTGAATGTTGCATAACTCGATCATAGACACAGGATGTTGCATGTTATATGAATAATGTTGTAAAATAATATTCATTAGTTAGTCAAAAGTTTTGACTTCAGTGGAAAACTTTGAAAACCACTTCTTAGCTTGACCACCTAAACTTTGGGGAAAAAGATGCATGAGATATGTCTTCTCATGCATAAAATTTGTACATAGGGCATAGAATTCCTGAATGTGATCTTGTGGATCAGAATGACCGCTATACTTGTCAAAACTACGGATTTCTACTCTACATGGAAATGGAGGCAAGTGTAAGTCCTTGTCGAAAGGAAATGGACAAATGGTGTCCATCGAGAATTTTTTCCTTGGTTTCTCTTTTTCTTGTTTCATTGCTTGCATCTCTGTTTGTAGAGCTTGGATTTGTTTGGTCAAAAGTATCATAGGATTTTCCTCCTCTCTAGCAATGATATCTTCCACTCTATAATGAGAGGGAATTTGGGCTCCTTATTGAGCTAGTTCTAAAAAGTATTGCTCCTTACCTCTGTTCATGATAACCTTCATTACCTTGAGGAATGCTTGGTCTTGTAGACATTTTTTAACTTCTTCCTCAAAATCTTTAGGATCATTAAAATCTAGTGGAATTTCAGCGTCATGATTGTTTTCCCCAGACATTGTTTGTTCTGGTATTCTGTCACCGAGAAATACTAACTCGTGTGTAGTGTTTAGTTTTTTCTCAAAAAAAGGGTTTTCCATAAGCAGGGGACACTATCCTTCCATATAGAATTCTCTAAAAGAAGTCCTAGTCTGTACCAATATTAACCAGTTGGCTTGTCTAACTAGTTGAGGTGATATCTAAAGTGTTGACTAAGTCCAATACCTAAAGAGATAAAGAGATAATGTCCAACTAAGAGGGAGATAGAAATGAATCTAATCTTGAGTCAATGTTAAGGAACCTACTCTTGCAAATCATGATAAGGATAGCATAGACAAAGATGATTAAATAACAGGTCACTTGGATTATTGCAGCAAAATCAAACCTTGAGACAACAAGCAGGTCATATTGTCAACAAATTACAGTCAAAGACAAACTAGTAGTAATGTTGTGAAAGCACAGATTTGATAAAATCCAAATAGATCCAGCATAACGAGAAAAAAATAGAACCAAACGACAAAAATGACAAATTTCCAAGATTTTGACACAGGATGCAGAGTTCTAGTATGAGTGTGTATTGTGTTTAATTTGAGTAACACACTGGTCTCATATGAGAATTAGTGTTAGACGAAAAAATGACCCAGTCTTGTACGAGCACTGGGTCAACCTGATACAAGTAATGGGTCACTGTGATACGAGAAACTGGTGAGAATGATCTTGACTCGTACAAGCCAAGATACAAACTCGTACAGGAATGTACATTTTAACACCTAAAAAGTGCATTTTTTGAATTGTTGATTGTTTCGTTATTTGTTTTTGGTGTTTTCACTCATGCCAGACGCATCATGAAGAACTTATAGAATCAAGCACAATAATCAAACCCATGGCTAGGTGGCTAGAAATGGATAATACTTGTTTGAATCCTCTTACAATAAAATACCACATTCAAGCCAGATAGTTAGAAGCTTGGAAACACTGGCTCCCCTCTATGGCACATACTTCTCGGGCCTACCAAGCTTTGAATTTCTCAAGATCCATAGATCCTGATAAATTTATTGTTTCAACAAGAGAGGTACATAGGAGGTTTCTTAGGCATGTGTGTCTCACAACGCCCGTATCAACTGTAGGATTTGAGAAACATGCAAATCCACAGACCCCGAATACACCTGCATGCAAATAACCTAATGCAAAGGAGAAGCACAGAAATGAAAAAGCAGAACACAGAGATGCTCAAAAGAAGAGTCGAAATATCATTCTCTATGTTCTGACAAAACATTACAAAGTTCAACCTATAAAGGTGAACAAACCCTAAAAACATAAAGGCTAGGTTGCACAATATAATTAATATAAAGTATTAATTATATGCACCTAAGAGATAGCTTAAGTGAAAAAGAGTAAACTGATTACTCTAACACCCCCCTTAAGCGAAGCTCAGGAGGTAAGCTAACCTAGCACAGCTAAGAAAGCAAGAAAAGGGTCCCGACAACAAGGCCTGATCAGGTACCCAACAACAAAGAAATCTCTGTGAACCGGGGAAATAGAGAAAACCCAGTGGGAAAAACCCTACCCCAAAAAGAGATATAAAAGCAAGCAAAGACAGAA
>MU223593.1:3883655-3898795 GCA_018584345.1 Thuja plicata
GCCTCATAAGGCCTCTGAAGAACTAGCTGAGCCACATCCATGCAGGACCATAAACCTCGTGACATGAGGAGTCTGGTCATGTGTGGCTTCCATGTGTGGTAGTTGTGAGGTGTCAGTCGGGCCACAGAGGGGTCCGACATTGATAGAAGAATAAGACAGAAGTAGAAGGGTCTTTCTGAATGAAATGACAGAAAGTAAAATGCACCCCCCACAATGTATAATCCTATCCCCTGTGCACCACAAATAAACAACTACTGAAAGCACACAAAGAAACGAGGAGAAAACCTGAGTTCCAGAAGTCGAACAGGAGCAGAAAGGAAGGTAGGACTTTGACTGTAAAAAACAGAAACCAAATGGAAAAAATAGGAACTAAGACCTATACCAGTGCATCCATCTCAGAAAGACCTTTCTGACGATATAAGATACTTGCGTTTTTGAGTCCGTTTGCTCAAGTTACGAGCCAAAAACCAACAGGACCCCCAAAATACAAGTCACTGAAAAAAAAGACACTAGTTTAAAATTGACGGCCATTTGGCCATCGGCTGACGTCCTGGTGACGTCAGGTGACGTCAATGTCAGGGCCGGCGGCGATCGGGCGGCGGCCGGGTGGTCGGGCGGCGGGGGTTCGCCGGTGGCGGGCCGGTGGGGCGTCGGTGCCTCTGCCGGCGGCGGTGGCCCTCCGGTTGTGCGCGGGAGGCGCGATACGAATTTGAACTGGAGGCATTTTTTAAACGCATAAAATAGTAAAAAAAATGATTTTTTTTAAATTTTCTCGTTTTGCGTGTCCGTACGGCCCTACTAGGCCAAAAAAATTTTGCCTGTGCTCACGGAGGCTAAACTAGTCGAGTTTTATATGATTTTGACTCTCCCAGGCCTTCTAAATGCAATGGCAGAGTCCGTTTCAGCTCAAATGGCTCCAAAAAAAAGTGCCTCCTTAGAAATCACAAAAAACCCCAGAGAGGCTATGACTGACTTCTTCAAATCGCGGCTTCAAACATCTTCAAACCAGACAACAGCAGGGTGGCTCTGATACCATGTAGGATTTGAGAAAAATGCAAATCCACAGACCCCGAATACACCTGCATGCAAATAACCTGATGCAAAGGAGAAGCACAAAAATGAAAAAGCAGAACACAAAGATGCTCAAAAGAAGAGTCGAAATATCATTCTCTATGTTCTGACAAAACATTACAAAGTTCAACCTATAAAGGTGAACAAACCCTAAAAACATAAAGGCTAGGTTGCGCAATATAATTAATATAAAGTATTAATTATATGCACCTAAGAGATAGCTTAAGCGAAAAAGAGTAAACTGATTACTCTAACATCAACAAGTAGAAAGGATTCTGGCCACTATTCTAAAAAAGGGAACTAGAAACTCTGGATTTGACTGGAAATTAATTGAATGACTCAATCCCTAAATTTCTTGGAAGCTTTCCTAAAATTAAAATTTTCTCTTTGTCTTTCAATCAATTCTCTGGGAAAAATTCAAAAGAGCTAGCAGACAGTTATATGTTTCTAGAGTGCTTGCATCTTTCAGGAAATTTTTTGACGAATGAGATACCTACACAACTGGGGAATCACAGTTAGTTGAGGTCTCTTTTATTATTTTCAAATATTCTAGATTGAAGCATTCTAGCTTATATTGACAAGATTTCTATGCTTCAAATATTGGATGTTTCAAGAAAAAAAATTAGTGGGATAATTTTCTTTAAATAGGAGGAAGAGAGAGAGAGAGAGAGAGAGAGAGAGAGAGAGAGAGAGAGAGAGAGAGTACCCATGTTGTCCTTAAGTTGAGACATCTTTTCAAGAGGAGGAATCTACGTTCAGAGGGAGCATCTAGATTTTTTGCATCATTTGATCTCCAAGGATCTTGGTCATAGTACATGGTTTATTTATAGATCTAGTACAACAGTGAAGTAGGCTTGATTCACCCACCTTTGGAGGAGATTTCTCTTAGTTCACTATTGACAATTTGCCTAGGGTTTAACCCTATTCTTGAGAATTTCATTTAGAGCCAAGTTATTACATTGGCATGGAATTTAATACCTTGTTGGGCGATGGAGATGGTCTAAGTGATGGTCAATAACATGGCTTATGAATACCTAAAACCTATTAAATAAGAGATAAGTATTTCATACCTTTGAATAATGTTCATGAATTTATTGAGTCATTAATTCATGCTATGACATTGAGATTGTAAATCTTGTATAATTATACATTGGTATTTCCCTTCTAAATAGTTCATTTTTATAAACTATTTGTAATCTCTCTCTGAAATGCTTTCAGGATGGATCAAGAAGCATAAGATATTGCATTCAAGGAAGAAAGAACTTAATGCTTGCAGTCATGGGACTGAGTTGATGGCTGAAAACATTTCTTTGAAGAGAAGAAAATAACATTCAGAGGGAGTCTGACAAATCCATCAAAGAAAACCTTGAACGAGGAGGTTAGGAGGTTGACGCATGGAATTTGAGCTTCAGAGGGAGCAGCTAGAGGATCTACATTAATGGAAATTCAAAGATCTTTATTTAGGGGGAGTAGACCATGTTGAGATGGTTTCTCTAGTATTTAGTCGAGGTACATTAACACTGCATAACAGATGGCCAATATTCTCACCAAGTCTCTTGCTAGAGAGAAGTTTGTGTACTTCTGAGATAAGCTTGATATGTTGGAGAATCAAGCCTTAGCTAAAAAGGAGTTATTAGCATCAGTGATAAATTATTTGCATTCATATCTTTAAGAGAGAAATTTGAGGTGAAAATCATTGTTTCCACCCTCTGGGATAAGCCATGGTGGATCCACCCCCTTGAGATGAGTCAAGGTAGATGTCATGTGTATGACTTTCATGACTTTATGGGCCCTGTGTACATCATGAAGAAGTGGAAACTTCTAAATGATTATCACTCATACTTTTGGCATTTATTGCAAGGTGATTATCTTACAATAACTTAATCTTCTATCATGATGGATATCATATGGTTGATATCTAAGTAGATCATGATAGATCACATATTGCAAATCAATATCTACTGAGAGATAGATATCCTCACATAGATATCTATAGGTTGTATCTGTTAGAATGAATTTAGAATAACTAAGAGGGGGGTGAATCAGTTATCCTCATGTCCAGATGTGCCCATATAAAACTACTTTGAACCACTTTAACAACTCAGACCTGCTCGACAGCAATAAACAACAAAAGTGTGCAGTTTACTGTACTAATGAAATAAGCTTGTAGAAACTTAATAGTAAAACACAACATAAACATTCACACACTTTGACACCATGATTTAACATGGAAACCTAATATGGGAAAAACCACCAGTAACATGCTACCAAAATTTCACTCTTCTAAAGTGAGCTCTGTTAGGAGCCAACCCTGTTAAAGGTTACAAAACACACTATCAAATGTGACCTGGTTAAAGGATTTAATCACCATGTTAGGAGTGGCCTTGTTAGAGGACTTAGAACATTCCAATCTGAATGTCACCTTGGTTAAAGGATTTATACCATGACTGTTAGGTCAACCTGGTTAAAGGATTTGAATTGATACAATGGTTAGAAAGTAATCAGCAGGTGTGATCTGATACATACAACTTACTTTGCAAATCCATATCCAATTTAAGCTCTAATACTAATTCACTGAGTGGCCTCCATTTTCATCTCAAACTCCAGATCTGCTTGGAAATCCATCAAGAAATCTCTCTCTACTTCTCTTCTGAGCCTTATTTGTCAGGTCTTGCCAATCAGTCAATTAACCATGCAATACTCTTTGCATAAAACTTCTCCTTACACTTAGATACAATGACAATAACCTATGTAGGTTATATTATACCTCTTCATCTAGGTCAAATAGATCTTTTGCTGCTTAATCAAGATTGTAGATCTTAGATTAGGTCAGATCCAATGGATCTTTCCATCATTATATTTTATTTAATTCTCCAATACAGTCATTAATTAAACATTGAATCCATGTGCTAATAATGGTTTCCTATGCATTAAATGAGTGTGGACCAATCTTAATTAATAATACATATCCCAATAAAATCAACTATGTCAGCCACAGATTTCAAATCTCATCAATTACTAAAATACTGTTGCTCGGCCATCTCTGTCTCCCTCGGCATTTCACTGGCACTCAGCATCATCTTTGCTTTTCTTGGCATCACCTTTCACTTTTCTCGACATCGACTTTTCTTTGCTCGACATTGACCTTCCAGTGAACTGTCAGTTAAAGATAAACAATATATCACTTTGCCAAAGTGTCAAATGATCAAGTACCCTGGTGTATACTCATAACTCAACCATTTCCTCAGTCTTCTTGTTATCTTATTCTTCACATCTTCGTCAATAAATAGATATGGTACTCAAACATATAGCAATAGTCTCACCAGTTAAGGTTTGACATCAATGACAAAATAACAATTGTCTACATTGTAGCAATCTTTCCAACAATCTCCCTCTTTGGCATTGATGGCAACACTAAACTGTAAAACAATAATTTCCAACCAAAGTTACCATACAATCCAAAAAAGTACCTTTGTTCCTTGTATGAACAAATCTTCATTAATGTCTTTAGCTTCATTCTAACTCCCTCTATGTCTATAATCACACTAAAAAAAAATTTGTGACTGTTCAGCTCCCTCTTTCAGTGATATCTCCCTCATATATGTTGTTTTTATGAATAATTTGTTTTAGCAATAATCTCCCTCTTTGACAACAATGCCACAGATGTTGACATCTTCATTATGCAGATTCATCTTGTTCTAATCTTTGTATCATGTTGTTCATGTCATCTTTGTTTATGACTGATCTTCTTTTCTGTACTTGTCTTCCACTTCACAGTTTTTAGGCAGCATCCTAAAAATGTGACTCATTGTGCATCAATGTGTCAAGTGTTCTAATTAAAACATGTTTGATGCAATAGTACCATTCGGAACTAGTTAGCCTCTGCTAGGGGATTTACCCCCAATTTTCATCTTAGATACTCATGATCATCCTTGGGTAATGCTTTTGTAAATATGTCTGCCAACTGTTCCTTAGTGTTCACATACTCCAGGCTCACTTCCTTCTTCTGAACTAGTTCCCTCAAGTAATGATACTTGATAGCTATATGCTTTGTCTTAGAGTGCATTACAGGGTTCTTAGAAATATTAATGGCACTCGTGTTATCACAATATATGACAATTGGTTCTATGATCTCCTCCTTCCTAGCTTTCAGTAGTATTTTCAACCACACAATGTTTGAACAATTAACTACTACTGCCACATACTCGGCTTCAGCTGTAGATTGTGAGGTGCAATTATTTCCCAAAAATAAATGCTCCTCCTGTGGTGCTTTTTCTATCATCCACATTACCAGCCCAGTCAGAATCAGTATACACTCTGAGTTCAAACTTGTCATTCCTTTTGTAATATAGGCCATAATCTTTTGTACCTTTCAAATATCTCAAAATTCTTTTCACTACCATTATATGTGTCTCTTTTGGATAAGCAAAAAATCTAGCAACAATTCTAACTACTAATGCAATATCAAGTCTACTATGTACAACATATTGCAACTTACCAATCATTGATCTATACAGTGTTTGATTTACCTCTTTTGCATCGTCATTCTTTGTCAACTTTTGTCCAGTAGCCATGGGTGTACTCACTGTTTTTGAATCTTCCATACCAAAATTTTTTAGTATCTCTTTGACATATTTTGATTGAGTGATATAGATATTATTCATCATTTGATATATTTGTAAACCAACAAAGAATTTTATCTCACCAAACATAGACATTTCAAATTTAGTTTGCATCTTTTTTGCAAATGCTTTGCATATCATATCTTGTCCACTGAATATGATGTCATCAACAAAATTCCTTTACCTTGCTCTATCTTCAAATGCAAATTGTTGTTGTCATTTTTTCTTCCAAATCCAATCTTTATCAGATAACTGTGCAATCTTTCATACCATGCACTGGGTGCTTGTTTTAGTCCATACAATGCCTTGTGCAGTCTACAAACCATGTTCCTCTTGCTTGGGCCAACAAATCCATCAGCTTGTTCAATATATACTTCCTCTTCTAATATCTCATTTAGAAATGCTGACTTCACATCCATTTGATAAAATTTAAATCCTTTGTAGGCTACATATGCAAGTAGAGTTCTTACACCTTCCAATCTTGCAACTGGGGTGAATGTCTCTCCATAGTCAATTCCTTCCTCTTGTGCATAACCTTTGCATACCAGTCTTGCTTTATTCCTTGTTACCTCTCCATGTTCATTCAACTTGTTTCTGAATACTCACTTAGTACCAATTACATTTTTTTTGTCAGGCCTCGGTACTAGTGTTCATGTCTTGTTCTTTTCTATTTTGTCTATTTCTTCATTCATGGCTTGAATCCAATCTTCATTGTCTAAAGCATCTTTTACTGTCTTAGGCTCAAAATCACATAGCAAACATGTGTCTTCTCTTAAATTGCCTCTTGTCAGAACTACATAATCCTTTGCTCCTATGATTTGATTAGGTTTATGGTGCCTTCTCACATATTTTGCCAAAGTAGGCTCTTTCTTAGCTTTAGTTTGATCATTCATGTTTAGTTCAGGTTGAAACTGTGACTCAGCATCTCCATCAGATAGCTCGGCAGTCACCTCCTATTGCCCAACAATTTCATTTTGTGTCTCGGCAGGTGCCGACTGTTTCTTGGCAACTTCAATTTTAGTTTTGTTAGAATCCTCCTCTTTAGGATAAGTGAATGATCTATAAATTTCAGGCTCAACCATAATTTCAGCTTCATTTCTCTCTGCATATTCATCAAGTCTAACATTTTCACTTTCCACAATTTTGTTAGTGTTAGAATTCAAGCACTTGTATGCTTTACTCTTAGTAGAGTATCCAAGAAATATGCCTTCTTCTCCTTTAGCATCAAGTTTACCATTTCTATTATCCTTCATTATAAAACATCTACTCCCAAAGACTTTAAAATAACTTACAGTAGGTGCATATCCATACCATAACTCGTAAGGTGTAGCATTTGTACCTTTCTTGACTTGTACTCTGTTCAGGGTGTAGACTGTTTTTGATTAAAATAAGCAGCAAGAGGGTGCTGGCCCGTGGTACAACAAAGCAGAGTCACAATGAACATGCTAACAATACATTAACAGGAACAAAGGAGACTGCAACAACAACAACAGCCAAAGAGCAGTTCAGGGTGTAGACTGTTGTACTTATAGCTTCTCTCTAATATTTATGTGCAACATTTTTCTCCATCATTAATGTTCTGGCACAATCCATGATAGATTGATTTCTTCTTTCAGCTATACCATTCTGTGGTGGTGTCCTAGGTGCGGACATCTGTCTTTTTATCCCTCGGTCATTGTAGAACATGTTAAACTCATTAGAAATGAACTCACCTCCTCTATCAGATCTCAGACATTTCAAACTCTTACCTATTTCCTTTTCAACTTTTGCCAAGTACCACTTAAATAACTTAAATGCATCATATTTTTCTTTAAGAAACATAACAGACATCATCCTAGAGTAGTCATCTACAAATATAATAAAATATTTGTCTCCACAGTAACTTTTCTCACCAATAGGTCCACAAAGGTCAGTATGAACCAGTTCCAAAATATTCTCAGAAGTATGAGTTTTTCTCTTAAAGCTAGATTTAGTCATTTTTCCCAATAGACATTGCTTACACATTGCATTCTCAGGTTTCTTTAACTTAGGCAGCCCTCTAACCTTTTTCAATTTACTTATGCTTACCAAGTTATCAAAGTTAACATGACAAAGCCTCTTATGCCATAACCATATATCATTATATTGTGTAAACAAGCATGTCTCTTCAACTAAGTCTAGATAAAATAAGTTACCTCTAGTCTGCTCACCACTTCCAACTAATTCTCCATTGGCATCATAGATCTTTGCTTTCATGTGATGGAATTCAACTTTGTAACCAGAAGTGTTTAGCTATGCAACACTCAACAAGTTATACTTAAGATCATCAACCCAATACACATCATCACATCTAATCTTGTCAGTCAATTTAATTGATCCTTTCCCTTTAACTCTACTAGGTGTATCATTACCAAACTTAACATATCCACCTTTACATTGATCTAAGGTTTCAAATTTGTCCTTATCACCAGTCATGTGATGTGAACAACCACTGTCAATAATCCAATGATCACCTTTACTCATATAAGAAATTAGTGCAGTTTTCTCATCATCATCAGAAGCATCTTTCATTGCAACATACACAACTTCTATATCATTTTCATCAAATTTATCGAAAGAACTGTCAGAAGCTTCTTCAGCTATATAGCAATATTTCTTACCTTTGTCTTTGTAATCCTTGTACTTTCTATAGTATTGGTCATCCTTTTTTGTCTTTGTACTTGCTATCTCTTCTTTCATCTATCTCATTCTTATCAGGACATCTAGCAGCAATATGACCAACTTTGTTATAAGAAAAACAAATAATAGGAAGTTTACCTCTAAATTTTCATTTTCCTCTAGCTATTCTACTTTCCATAAGTGCCTCAAGCTATTCTAGATCATTATTTGAAGTGTCATTGTCACTACTTGCACATTTCTTTCCTTTCCTTGATTTTTTGATGACCATCTATGACTTGAATGCAGATTCAATAGCTTGTGGAGTATAGTTATCAAAATTTGACATCTCAAATGTAGTAAGTCTGTCTACCAAACTTTCCAAAGTTAAATTGTTGTTAGGAGTACATCTCCGTTCTTGAATTGCAGATACTCTAATAGCATAAATAGGAAGAATTATTCTTAGTACCTTGATCATGATAGTGTCATCATCAATGGTTCCCTTAGCTCCTCTAATAGCATTTACAACTTCCTTTATCCTATCATAATATTGCACTATATTTTCTCCTTGCATTTTTAAATCATCAAACTTACCTCTTAAGCTTTCAGATTTGACTCTTAGTACATTTGTATCACCTCCATAAATGGTTTCAAGGGCATCCCACATCTGCTTTGCGCTTGTACAGTTCTTGATGTCCTCAAATTCATGATAGTTCAGAGATGATGCAAGCTCTAGCATTGCTTGATTATGTTCATGCTTTTATCTTAATTGTGTAGCATTCAGAACTCCAGTAGGGGATACATATTCTTGTTCAACATGTCATTTAGCAGAATCACCAATACTAGCCAAGTGAAGTTTCATCAAACTTTTCCATGCGGGAAATTTATCCTTGTTAATCTTTGGTCCATCCCTTTTATACATCTTGATCTTTATCTCCAAGTACATTCAAACTATTTCAAGAGAACAAAGGTCTGATACCAATTATTAGAATGAATTTAGAATAACTGAGAGGGGAGGTGAATTAGTTATCCTTAGGTCCAGATGTGCCCATATAAAAATTTGAACCACTTCAACAACTCAGATCTGCTCGGCAGCAATAAACAACAAAAGTGTTTAGTTTACTGTACTAATGAAATAAGCTTGCAGAAAATTAATAGTAAAACACAACATAAACATTCACACATTTTGACACCATGATTTAATGTGGAAGCCCAATATGGGAAAAACCACCAGTAACATGCTACCAAAATTTCACTCTTCTGAAGTGAGCTCTGTTGGAGCCAACCCTATTAAAGGTTACAAAACACACAGTCAAATGTGACCTGGTTAAAGGATTTAATCACCCTGTTAGGAGTGGCCTTGTTAGAGGACTTAGAACATTCCAATCTGAATGTCACCTTGTTTAAAGGATTTATACCATGATTGTTAGGTCAACCTGGTTAAAGGATTTGAACTGATACAATGGTTAGAAAGTAATCAGCAGGTGTGATCTGATACAAACAACTTACTTTGCAAATCTAGATCCAATTTCAGCTCTAATGCTAATTCACTGAGTGACCTCCATTTTCATCTCAAACTCCATATCTGCTTGAAAATCTGCCAAGCAATCTCTCTCTGCTTCTCTTCTCAGCCTTCTTTGCTAGTTCTTGCCAATCAGTCAATTAACCATTCAATTCTCTTTGCATACAACTTCTCCTTACACTTGGTTACAATGACAATAACCTCTGTAGGTTATATTATACCTCTTCATCTAGGTCAGATAGATCTTTTACCGCGTAATCAAGATCATAGATCTTAGGTTAGGTCAGATCCAATGGATCTTTTCATCATTACATTTTATTTACTTCTCCAATACAATCATTAATTAAACATTGAATCCATGCACTAATAACGGTTTCCCATGCATTAAATGAGTGTGGACCAATCTTAATTAACAATACATATCCCAATAAAATCAACTATGTCAGCTAGAGATCTCAAATCTCATCAATTACTAAAATATTGTTGCTCGGCCATCTCTATCTCCCTCAACATTTCACTGGCGCTCGGCATCATCTTTTCTTTGCTCGGCATCACCTTTCACTTTTCTCGGTATCTACTTTTCTTTTCTCGGCATCGACCTTCCAGTGAACTATCAGTTAAAGATAAACAACATATCACTTTGCCAAAGTGTCAAATGATCAAGTACCCTAGTGTATACTCATAACTCAACCATTTCCTCGGTCTTCTTGTTATCATATTCTTCAAATCATCATCAATCAATAGATATGGTACTCAAACATATAGCAATAGTCTCACTAGTTAAGGTTTGACATCAATGACAAATTAACAATTATCTACATTGTAGCAATCTTTCCAACAATATTGTATAGATATATGCCATTGTGAATTAATATTCGTGAACAAACCATGATTATAATGTCCCTATGGTAGGTATCACATGGGTGATACTTGTGCACATACCTTATGGACATCATGAGTTCTTAGTGAATATCATGAGACTTGATATTCGTAATTCATTACTCTAAGTACTTGGTAAATATAAAATGACTTGATATTTGTAGGCCATTACTCATGATATCATGAGATAATATCATTATGGTAGATATTTCCAAACATGATATCTGTGAACATGTCATACAATCTAATAATGGAGGATATCATGTGAGGTGATATCTATGGATAAGACATGATGGTTGATATCACAGAGACGTGATATCTTTCCTTTCCACATATGCATGTAGCTGTTGTGATCAATCATCACAATAAGATAATGCAACTTGTAAATGTTAAGAAGGATTCCTCCCTAGCTAAGAGGGAGTGTTGATTTCTAGCATCGAGAGGACTGTTTGATGGTAAGACAATTAACATGGTCTTGCATGAATGTCATAATAAGATGACAATATCACATTAAGTGATTCTGTGATGAGTACTTGTGTCATTCATGGGAGTAGCCATGATGAACCCACTCTCTGTGAGTAGCTATGGTGGTTATTACTACATGACTTTGATGTCGAGTAGGATTCCTCCCTAGCTAAGAGAGAGTGTTGATTTTATTGTAGATGTGGTCAAAATCTACAGGCTGACATAGATATTACAAAGGTTGTGATTATCTTTATTATTATTGTTGTGAGATAATATAATTATATTATTATTTGATACTGTAATTATATTACATAATAATTATTATTATGAGATAATATAATTATATTATTATAATATAATATAATTATTTAATAATTATATTAATAATATAATATAATTATGTTGATAATATTATTATATTATACTAAGTCAACTATATGTCTTGATAAGACACGTCCCTTGGTGAAAGGGTATTATCCTTATATAAAATGAGATGTGCAATCTCTTATTGGACAAGGGAGAAATAAGAAATGAAAATGTTTGTAGTGAAATAATTTAATTGTTCATTTTAATTGTTGTAAAATAGAATATAGAAGATTATCTCTTATATTTTAATTTTATTATTTTTAAGTGTAAATTTAAATCCCTATAAAATAGCAACTTGATTTTGTGAACTACCTATATTTCAACAAATAAAAGTTTGAAAAAAAAATTAAAAAGACTTTTATTCTTTTAAATATAAAGAAATCTCATATTGAAGAAAAATTATTTTTATAAAATTATAAATTATAAAATTCACATGTTAACCTCATAAAATTGAATTCTTTTTAAAAATTTGAATAAATAAAATCTTGCAATTGGTAGAAAACCATTTTACTAATGAGGTGAATGCATAAAAGTATCTATGAGAAGTACTAAGTTATTACAATTTACATAAAACTCACAAATTATTTTTAAATATATTTATAATCTTATTCAAAATTCCTAAAGCCGCTATTTGACATCATTTGCAATATTAATTTTAATACTGCTTTGACCAAATAGTAGGATATAGTATTGTTACTGATCCAACTTATACAATAATTATACAACCAAACTATAATAAATTATATACTCATGTTTCCACCATATATATACGTTCATGGATTACGTGTTTAATAATTAATTCAATATGTTTTTTTTTTACTTATCCCCTTCTTTATTCTCACGTATATTTAATTCATATCTGATTCTACATAGTTCCATGTCTATCTCACATTTCTCTTATTATATAATCTCTTAATGCCTTTCCATCAATATCCATCAATATCCTTTCATAATGAAATAATCTTATTCTCATGAATTTACCTTTTCTTTTATGATTATTTGATTATAACTTATTTTGGTATATTAGAAATGTTTTGAAACTATTTAATTAGTATATAATAGATATATAGATATATGGATATAGAAATGACCCAAATTATATTGTAGTGCCTCACATCTCTCTATATCCAGCGAACAACACACTAAAACACACATCCATTTCTAAGGATAGATGACTTGCAACCCAGCATTAACATGCTAAGTATTTACAAAGTTCAAATTTTGAAAAAAAAAATTACCACCAGATTCATATCTAAGATATATGGAAATAACATTCAAATCAAAACAAAGTTTTCCATTAGTGATTTTTCTGGCTTGTGTAATGGCCTATTGATCTTTTAAGGTGTTATGAGTGACTTATTAAAGACATTTATAGGTACGTTTTTTTTGCTACTAGAGAAGAACATATGAACGAAAGGAACATTGAAAATTATATGTTTTTATGCAATAGCAAGAAATGTGTATTTTCAAAGCAATCACTAGTCTATTTCTGGCATGTAGATGGAAAGAACGAGAATAGCTCCACTAGAAGTTGACGAATCATAAAGTGTCCTCGACTAACAAGTGCAACAAAGACAAGAAAGATAATCTGAATTTTAGCAATAGCATGCTCTTAAATAGTGTCTTATGTTCACTTACTATAATTCGGCATTTCAGATGCCAAAAAAACACATAAAACAACACCTCGACCCTAGAGTGGGAAGCTCCATAATGAAATGATAAATGATCTCCTAGATTCAGCAAATGGAGGTCCTGGCTCCTTATGGGATCTCTAAGATACTTTCATCTCCATCTATATTGTTTTGGGATACGGGATATAAAATGATTTGTAAATGATCTCTTGCAATTTTAAGTTAAAGTTTCTTTCGTGGGTTGTATTTTCATCAGAAATCAGTTCTTACAAAATTGATTGGTAAGCTGAAAAATATTTCCCAAGCCTTACAAATAAGTCTGAATGGTTTAGATTCCCAATTATACCTATCACACTACATCGCAAGTAAAATTGCAAGAAAAAATGGAATGGCAAAAATTGGTTCCTTTGTTGAACCTCCTAAATAAGCATCCACAAACGTGGCAATTTCTCAAAGTTCAAATTATTTGATTACTCTTTTGAACTCTGAAGGCTAAAACCTTGATCAGGGAGCATGAGATTTGGACCACTTTTATCTCGTGAATAATCCATGCTTTTTCTATCTGATACCAAGCTGTCAATATCTTCCTCTGCGAGATGTTCTGAGTCATCTTTTGATTGTGTGTCCTCCTCTTGCACTTTTGGCACTGTAGCTTCATGTCCATGAGGGGATTTATCTCCAACAACACTTTTGTTAATGGACAATGCCTGTGCCATCATACTGGCAGGATTGGCAGCATTACTTGGAAGCAGCATTGTCGTTCCCTTCAATGATATTATCTTCATTTGTGGGAATTCAGTATATAGTGGTTTCTATAAGGTGTAGTAGCCCCATATTCAAACTCAAGAGAATACATCCCAGCTGCAAGTTTTCCTCGTCGCCCAGCTATAAAGTGATATTTGTACAACCTAACTGGTACAGACATAACCTATAACCAAGTTAGTTCCATATTAGCTTTGTGGGAGATATCCCATGTGCTTTCTCCATATGTAAATCTAGCAAAAAATCTCAAGGACATGAAAATATTGTACATTTTATGGGTCACTTAATTCACTACTAACTTTGTATTTTCTGAAATGAATATACACAACTCTAATTTTATCTGATGTAGAATTCACAAATCTAAATATAAGAAATATAATGTTCACGGGTATAAATGCAATTTTATATCATGTTCATCTTCAACAATGTAAATAGTATTCAAAATTTTCTGAATTTACATGTTATAAGCCTTGTTGCAGAAGTCAAGAAAAATCAACAAACAAAAGATGAAATCTAAGTTCTGTCTATGGGTTATCAGTTCATCAATATCATGAAAAGTGAATAATTTTTGCCATGAAAAAGTGTGCCCAGAATTCATCAATCGCTGATTACCGACCTGCCACTAAAAATTGTCCTTGTTATGCTCTATTGTCTTCATAATTTCCTACTTCTCATCATCATTTCTTCCTTATCAAACTCAAGACGATTATCGTTATTCTCCAAAATCATTAAAGAAAAGACCAAGAAAGGGTGAGCTTTAGCAAAATGATTGAGAGAGACCACAATTTACTCTACACTGATGCAAATTTGGGGATTAACTGACAAAAAGAGGTACAGAATTTGAGTTTTGTAATGGTACGAACATTTGCTCTTCCTAGGGATCATGGGACAAATTTGGGTGATAGGAGAACTTTAGAATCTTTGGGTTAAACATTTGGTCAGTGTCTTATTTGCAAGAAATAGTGTCAAGCCTACCAACTAACACCTAACTATACAACTATCCTAGAAGAAAAAAGAAAATCAAAACACTGTACCCAAGGGCCAAAAGGGAAAAACATTGCAACAAATGAAATGACATCAACTACCCACCTATGAATAAAAAGTAGACACACTGGCTAGATGAAGCCATCAACAAGCTGGGAAAAGTAACAACCCCTGTTGCAACTCATATCTTGAAAACCTCAATAA
>MU223593.1:3899792-3930006 GCA_018584345.1 Thuja plicata
GATCCACTACTTGAATTTGCAACTTCATCCTCCCCACCAAGGGGAAACTATCATACCTCACTAATTTTTAGAATGAGAACTTCTGGCAATGAACCACCCATCTCTAATGAAGACACTGGCTGAAAATGAAATCCCTCACCTTGAATGCTTACAAAAATTGTTGAACTTAAAGTTATAACTCCAACTTTTTCTAGCACAAGTTCCTCAAACAGTCCCTCAAAGGTAGAGAGAAACCATCTAATGCATCTTCCTTGGCTGCGCAATCAATGCCATCTTGCTCAACAAAAATAATCAAATCCTTATGCTTCGGAAAATTTATCTTCATCAAACAAATGGCATGCATTTTCTTCCAACACTTGTGAGGTGGACAAGAAATATAACACTTGCTCCTAATTTGCAAATGACAAAATAGAGACAAGATCATCTTGTATTTCGTCGAAGATCTTGGAAAAAGGATATTTGTTGGAGTATGTCAAGAATCTGAAAGAACCAAAAAAAACTTTTCACTAGTGAAACAATCAACACAATAGGATAATCTATCATATGAATGAAGTGTGTAAGAATTTATATAGAAGCCTTGCATATATAGGCAAGGAAGATGAGGTTGGAAGGTAGGACTGAAACACTGACTAACCTTCTAAATACAAAACACTAGTGAGTTCATTTGACAATGTGAGAGAAAATTTTTAATGTGAATGCAATAGGTGTCTCAAGTGATGAGGACACATGTCTCAGCCATACGAAGCAAGACAAAAACATAAAATAGCCTAAGTAAGCTTAAGCTAAGTGTGAATAGGTCAATCCTAGAAAGGTGAAATGCTAACTAGATGTATAATAACTCTATTTACACTGACACCTTACCTTAACTGCAACTTATAGAGTAATGTATGCATGATGATGAATCCGGACTACTAGGACATCTTAGGTATTCGTACAAATTTCTCATAAAGCGGAGAAAAGAGAGAAAACTCAGTGTGAACAAAACTCCTCTCCAAAAGAGAAATGATGCATGAAATGAAAAGTACAAGTGTGAAGAAGAGAAGTGATAGAAGAAAGGACTCATAATGACTCTCAAGGACTACTGCTATCACAATGTACAAGAATATTCCCTCAAATGGGAGAGAAGAGAGAGACTATGAAGTCCCCTATGAGATAATAGAACATGTAATGTTGAGTGATATTCAAAGAAGAATACAGAATGTGATCCCTGAATGTCGAGCAACGTTTCTTCCTCGTGGAAGGAGAACTCCAAATAGGTACATGAAATCTTCCCATGTGAGAAAAATAGAAGTCTCTAAATGATACACAAGATCCAAAGACAATGAATGAATCTCTGAAAGCTGGTCAATTTCTCCATGCAAAGGCTGATGTAGAACGAGAACCAAAGATATAGATGTTCTGATAATAGCATTGATGTGTCTGTCACAAAAGTTCCTGCCAACTCTATAAAAATGGGATCACAAAACAGGTCTGATATGTTATGTAAGCAATCATCCCAATCAACTATAGTAGAAACACAACTGTAAATATCTTGCTGCCCTAAATTATAAGAAACCAATAATGGAGGAGCACTCAACATTGAAGAAGCAAGAGGTGAAGGAGATGTGATATCAGTGAGAGTTGTAGTAGCCAATAAGGACAACAAAACACCAAGATTCAAAGATTCAAATAACCAAGTTGTATCTCCTTATGCATGTTGAATGTATCAGTGCCATCTATATCAAACCATTATCAAAGTCGACTGAACCAGAAGAAGAAAAGGAATACAATCTCAAATCATGGTCAACATTATCCATGGCAATAATGACCCTACTCTAAAAATCTCTAATGATCATGAAATGTGGTGTGATGTTAACTATTTTTATTGTGCCACTGTGTAATCTGATAAATGGAAAGGAGATTATTGGACAAGGAAATGTGATTTCCCCATTGAAATCAAAACAACTATGACAGCAAAGGCGACATAAATGGGGTTTGTTTATATTAAACAAATAACATACATAGTAATCGGAAAAGAAGAATAGTTTGATCGGACATCCGCATAATAGAAGCAACAAATTTATTAATATAAAGACAAATAAGATAAAAACAACATTAATCATGAACAACGATCTTACTACCCAAATTTTATGTTAACTATCCGTTATCATCAGCAACCAAGTTTATAGCAGCAGCTTAATTAGAAGAAGAATTAAAAAGAGCAGTGACCCAAGGAGATAATGATAACTCAGAAAAGTCTAGCTGATCAAGTAAAGAATGGTGACCTTGCAATTTCAATGTAGCGCTTGATAATCATAAGGGACAATAAGATTAAGGAGTGATTCAAATAAGAAATACAAGAATTAATGAGGTTTCATCAATATGATATCAATTAGTGATTAGTCAGCACCTTATTAGGATAGCTACGGCGATCCCTTAAACCAACGATTAAAGTGCAAGATTAATGAGAAGGTGCAATTTTGATTAGTCTTCAGAGGTTCTATTAAGAAAAAGGTGTCTCTTCATTTGTGAATAGACATGTCCCATTACTAATAAGAAGATATATATAGAGGGTTGAAGGAGAGAAAGATGTGAAGGATTTATATTTTATTCTTAATCAAGTCTGATTGCTGAAGTGAGCTGGAGAAATACCAAACATGGAAGCATGAGGAACTCAAGATACCAATCAGGGACGGCTCCCCCCATTATAAATGCATGAATATAGTATCAGAAATCTGAAACAGCATTCAATCGATATACCAGAATTCATCGCATAAGCAAGAATATTTAAATATAGCAATAGTCAACATTGAAAAATTAATTGCATTACCTTTTTTTATCGTTTAAATATTTATTTGATTAATATGTATGAAGTTATTTTTCTGTTCATCTTGCAAAAAAAACACCCATAGTTGACTCCCCCTACCTGACAGTACCAAAAATGCGACCATGAGATATCAGACTGTGCACCCCGAATACAATCGATTGGGTGAGATTACAACACAAAATCAACCCCATACCAGATTTGACATAGTAGCATTCTACATTACAAAAAATTGTGACTCGTGAATAGTACTCGGCTACATACAATTTCAACCAAAAAACTGAAAAAACATTGAACTGGGTGAGACTATATCGGATGGAGCACTGAACCACCCTTGTTCACGACACCACCCTCACCTGATGTCTTTCCAGCCACACACTCGCTCCCATTGCATGCGCAAAGGCACACATTCCACACTGGCACTGGCCTCATCAGAACGAAAGGCCCCTCCAACAGCAGACCTTCGGCGAGCTTATCCGTGTCCTCCGCGAAAAGCTCAACCACCCCTTTGTCATGAGCCTTCTAGAAGCTTGATTGGCGACACAAAGAAACCCTTCAAAAAAGGCATGAATAGGACATTAAAAAAGCCCCTAAAACTAGCACTTGCACTCAAAAAAGAGGTGCAAGGATATACTGATAGATTTTTTTATTTGAAAGTATAAATGAATATTTAGATAATAAAAGAAAGTGTATAAAAGTGATTATCTACAAACATTTAGCATTGTAGAAGGAAGTCTTGTACATAGTAACATCCATTTTGGATGAAATAAAATTACAATAGTGTCCTATTGTATTTTTGTAGGCCATCCTAATAAAACGTAGTATTGAAATGCATGGAAACACAAAAAAAAATGTTGTATTTTTAAATATAAATATGTTTTGGTTCCTCTTCTTGATCAGCAAGTGTGAACCTATATAAGAGAAAATGCTATAATTGACAAGGAACAAAAAATGCAGACCATCTATAAATATGTAACCATGAGCATGTACCAATTTGCAGGATTCCTTTCCACAACATTCACAGCTCGAATAAGCGATACAAAAATAAAAACATGAACGTACATTAACAAATTATATATGTATTTACCAAAAGCATTTACATATTATACCTAAGAGCATTTACATATCATATCTTGGATACTTGTCTTTCTTTTACACTTTTCATAGAACGCATGAATTGAGATTATAGTTTTTTGCAACCAAAAATTTATGTACAAGCAGTTCAATATTGTCAACCATCATATTTATAATGCATTTTCTCAAAATTATATATTGTTCCAAAAGTTAGAATTTAAATGCTTGTAATAATTTGATCCCTCGTATTTCAATTGTAAAGCGAGAATAATCCCACATTTTCTAAGCTAGATAAAAGCCTAAAAAAATTTGTTTTATACCAATTAATTGATATGAAGCAGTAAGGCCCCGTTTGTTTGGGGAATTGGAATTTGACTCAAAACCTTATTATCTCATAATCAGGTTTTGAGATTCTAGTTTTGCATTGTGAGAAGATAATTTGGACTGTTTGGTTGACCTCGAAGATGAGAAAGTTTTGAGAAGATGAGTCAATTTTGGGAACATGAGCCAACAAAATAGAGCAATAAATTACCATAATCAGGTTTTCAAATGAATTCCACCTTTTAGTTGGAAGTTGCAAATCTTTGTTTTTTGTGTAAAATTGGAAGATCAAAAGTATATTATGGTTTTCACAGTTTCCAAAGTAAGCAACCAAACTAAGGATTTGGAGTCAAAACCAGGTTTTCTCTCCCAAATTCCAATTCCACCCCTCAAACAAACGGGGCCTAAGGGTAGACTTAAAATCCTTCATGTTAGCAGTTTGATAAGCACTTCCCAAAAGTTATTCCATGTCCTCTGTAAATCTTTTTTTGTATGAAGTATCTTCAAGAACAAACATGAATTTTGTAGGGAAAAAAGTAGCTGATTAAGTCTTTGAGAAATTACAATTGAATGTGAATAGAGAATGTGAAATTCATGCATGAAAGGAACCTTCTCCCTCTTGTTATTCATTTGGAATGTATACAATCAACACTCATCCACAGTTTTACTCAATCCATGGTTGTACTTGGACCCCACATAAAGGAACACAAAGTAATGATTTTTTTTAATTGAATCATTTCATCAATATGATTATTTGTATTTTGTTTACACATTAATTACATATGTATTGTTGGGTTTCGAATATAAAGGAAGTGTCTTTGTCCATCTTAAATATATTTTGAGATTATTACTTTATCATAAACTTCATTTATAAGTGAAAAGAGTGAAAATTTTATATTAAATCTACATTCAATAATATATTTATATCACTAATATTGTAATTATTAACTGATATATCTATATTGCAAATATACTTTGGATGCTTCATTGTCTCTATTCAATAATTATTAAATAAATTATTTATAATCATTAGAATTGAATTTTTAAATACATTATTTATTAAATACATGATGTAAATTAACTTAGCAAATAATAGGTAAATCACACATAATATATCTTAATAAATTATTACATAGTATAAACACATTATAATATGAATATTTAATTTAATATTAAAAAATACTTATATCAAGTTTGTAAAAAACAATATATTATATTAATAATATTCTTTAATTAAAGATATTCACTTACTGTAATTGATGTTATGGAAGGATTTTTATTAATAGATTTCTATTTTTTTTACTATAGATTTACTTTTCATTATCATTATGAGTGTCACCCATAAATTTAACACAAGTCGTTGGAATGTGCATTATATAATATTGGGTTAGCAAGTAAAATAAACTCGATAACTCTTGGTGAGATTTCCTTAAGAAACAAGAGGCTTCTTAAACCACATTATTATTGTAGTTAATGAAGACAAATGTGAATCTCTTTTTTTAAATAGTGTTGATATGTGAATATAAAAAGTACTATTGAGTACTAGAATTGCACCCTCCTCGGTCTCTTACTTTGAAAGCTAGACTTGAAGATTCCAAGACAACATGGAAACACTCCTAGGTGGTGGGATTTCCTATTGGATGGAGTGAATCTTTGGATTCTAGGCCGGTTCCTTCTTGATAAATCACCTTTATAAACCTTGAACCAAAAGGGGAAACTTGGATGAACAAAAGGGAGAAGAGATAGTGAAGGGAAAAACTTAAACAATTTACTCTATTATGTGATACACCAAGGGTGATGCAAAGGAAATACAATGCCAATCATAAATAAGCTCTTGAAAGAAGATTAATAGAGGCAAATGACACAAATTTGATGATTGGACAACTCATGTATCAGTGTTTCACAAGGAGGGTTCAAATTTTGTTTCAAGTATAGGCTAGGAGGATGAGAAAATATTCACACTTAACCAGATAAGGGAGAAACTCAAAGAAACCACAACTTATAACCTACATAAGGAGAAATTCTATCCATTCAAAGATGCTAACAGAGACATGAACTTGTATGATTCAAAGGATAATACATTACAAGTAGATATCAGATCCAAAACTACATACAATGAAGCAAATTCAAAGAAGGTCTGAAAAAAAACTATGATTTTTATTCAATGCTCAAAAGGAAGTGCTATCATACCATTACAATTGGCTCCACAACCTTCAAAAAAATTAGAGGATCCAAATCACTTGTACTATTCTTTCTCAATATGTGGGAACCCTTAACTTCTAAACTAAACCTTCTATTTAAAGGAAAATATACTCTAATTCCAAAGATTTACATCAAATTAACATTACATGAACTCTCTGATTCATCGAGGGATGAAGAGTTTGAACTATAGAAGGAAGAAGGACTAAGGATTTCATTTATATCTCTGGTGCAAAAATCATGGAAATTATTATTTCCACCTCTGTCTTTGATGGCAACTAATCAATGTATCTGTCATTTTCTAAAATGACATTGAATTGATGTTACTGCATTTGATCCTGGCCTTTAACTCTTGTGTTTAGTCCCATATGACTTGCATGACAAAAGGAGGGTGTGATCTTCACTGGACTGTAGTTCAAATGTCATTCAACCCCTTGCATGCAAGTAGAATAGACTTTACCACCTTTTCTGTCATTTGGAAAAAGTCTAATGACCTCTTTGACTTTAGTCGTCCACCCTTTTGCAATGATGTGGTAGTCTTTCCTCTATGTTTAGGTCAACTATATACTTTATGACTATCACATCGACCCTTGTTTCTACATGTCTTTATATGATTCAGCCCGTGGGACCTTGTATCTTTTTCACCACCGCTTTAACTCTTACCTCGGCCTAGACATGCGTCAACATCCCATGATCTTGTGGCTTTTATCTCCCTAGCTACTTTCTTGATGGAATCACAAACGTCGTTGGATATATATTTTCTTTACCTCTCTCTGGATGCCTTCCCATCCAACCCCACCTTTCTACGTGTCGCTCTATCATTATCCCATGAGCCTTGTCATCTTCTTGGTGTCTGATCACAAGATTATGATCTTCTTCCATCTGTCATGTTGGCCCACCTCATTCTTCTTCCCTTCTATGCTACGTGTCACTCCCTCATTATCCCATGATGTTTCTCTCTCTCATGTGTGTCAAATTGTGGGATCACGAGCTTGTGACACCCATCTCACTAGCCCCACTCTTTATTTCTCATTCTTAGATACACTACATGGACATGTGGCACCTTATCGGTATCTCACTCTGCATCTCTCTCTTCTTCTAACAAAGCGCGGGATCATGACCTTCCGCAACCTATCCATCAGGGTCCACTCTTTATCTTAATAAAAAAATTTAAATTAAGAATAAGTTTTACAATCTATTTTACAATTTAAAAATTGTGTTTATTTTATAGGAATATATATTTGTTCTTTGGTTAAGAATTTAAAAATTGAAATCTATACTTTTATGCTTAATTTGCTTGATTCATTTTAGTTTCTATGTTTTTTATATGTGCTAGATGAACTCTATATATAATTGCTTGGTTAGAGTTGTTAATATGTGACAAGGGAACATGCTATATTAAATCAAACCTACAAAAAGTGTATGAATGATACAAAACAACTACTATTAGTCATGTATATATTTCTACAATATTTGTGTAAACCTAGATTTCTTTTAATGTAGCAATTGCAATGTACAAATGCAAATGATTCTTTATTTTTTTTAAATGATTAGAAGATTTATTTAATGCTTAAAGGAATGTATTTAACAATGCTCACTAGCTAGAAATACAAAGTGTTTAAAATGTTGTGCGGGAGTCAACACTAAAAAATAGATACACAGTCTGTCAAAACTTTCAAAGGCTTATATGCTCATGTTGTCTTGAGAAATTATGACATAAATGACAACATTCTAATAGTAATTTCATCCTTTGTATTGAATTTAAAATTTAAGATTTAAATGAGTTTTCTTCCATTTCTATGCCCACACATGGTAGGTGGTAGATGCATATACCTTCTTTGATATAGGGTAGAAATTACATTGATTTTAATAAATTTTGTCGTAATTTATTTTTTTAAATATTAAAAATATAGCCATTAGATTTTTTCTATTTTTATTAAAAATTTAATTGTTAACATCATTGAAGAACAAATAGTATAGTTATTTTTATTTTTATTCAAAAATTAAAAAAATTAAATAATTTTGTTAGCATCATAATACGCTATCCCAATGATCATCACAGTATTGAACGGCCTCCGGGCAATAACATTGTCTCACAATTCCACATACCACTTCCCCCAATGCCCCCAAAAAACTTGCCCGCAATTTGAACTTCTCGAAGCAAAAACCCTAACCTCGGAGACCAATATCAATAATAACAAAACAATGCTATCAAAATGCAAAACACCCCAAGCCTAAGCCCACTTTCCAGTGCTAGTGCCCCCGCCGAGCTAATTTTTTACCAAAAAAATAATAGTGACTCGTGAATAAAAACCTCAAAGAAGAAGAAAAACCAGAACATAAACGAAACAAAAATACCTGTGGCGCAAGATCTAAGGGGCGGGGTGAATACACAATGTATAAATGTTTACTATCTCTGGTGGATCTGGAAGTTGTGGCAGCCCCAAAATGATAAGGGAAGGAGTAGATTGGATCTAATACAAATGGTCAGCGTCTGCAGGTTAAGCGTTTGGCGCAACCGACCCAGAAAAGGGAGAAAAAAAAAAGGAAAAAAATTCTATAAATCGCCTGCATATTTTATGTTATTATTTTGAGCTTGCGTCGATTCATTCCCACCTCCTCTTTCTTCTTCTTATTCTCACCTAACAATTTTACCATTCCAAAGATTGGTTACCAAATAATCTCCAGATATTCTCTGGCTATTGCTCTGTCACCTGGTTTTTGACAGGAAGCCCAACACTTATTAAATATCATCAATATTTTGTATTTAAAATAATTGATTTTCCATTATGAGGCATTCGGTCGTTTACTCTGACAAAAGACAGTGTGTACGTTTCCTAGCTGTAAAACCATTATCTCAAAACCATAAACCATACTCTGCAAACTATTTTTCAGCAGTGGTTTCCGGCGTGAGTCAAACCGGTTGCAACCCCACAAGGGAAGCCTATAGGCTAATAAAAACAACTTACAAACCCACAAAACACCACAAAACCAATGGACAATTTGAAAAAGATAAAAGTTTGCACAAAGTACAGAAAATCACAGCCAAATAGAACTCCCAAAAGGAGATTTATTCATAGTCTTTGGATCTTGTACATCATTCAAAGTCTTCTATTTCTTGAAGATTTTGTGCACCTATTTGTAGTTCTCCTTCCACGAGGGAGAAATATTGTTTGACATTTAAGGATCACGTTCTATAATCTTCTTTGAACATCACTCACTCATATTGTAGGTTCTATGTCCTATTGTATTTATCATTTCACTAGTAGAAGGTTGTTTTCGTGCTTTCAAATTCCTGGCTTACTCCAACAATATCATTGGTGGCTTTTCCCATTAATGCTTTTTTTTGGACTGTTTTAAAATCTTTGCTCTTTCACATCCACTCAATTACATGAACATACAAAATCTTAGAATGTATTTACGTTCCAACACAAACTGGTCCATATTGAATATATCCTCTTATAGATTTCTCATAATGCTCATACTAGAGATGTTGAAAGTTACCCAAAAACCTTTGATAATCTGATTGGATAGATGCCAAGAGTTACATCAATCAATGCATCTACAAACAATGTTGAGCATCGTGGGTGTTTATCTCATGGAAAGATCAAATATTGTTTGTGTTAACATCAAGAGGTGCCTGCAAGGCAAGCCTTTAAAGTGGATTTAGTCTAAAATAATCATTTATGTTGTTCCTTTGGATGTGCCTTTGATATTGCTAAGATAGGGCACTCTATTGAAATTGATTTCTCATATTGGTTACATCAAGCACCAATTGTAAGGGAGTTGCTACAAATCTTGGAACCATGGGCTTGATGGAGTCCACCCTATGCTCACTCATAGTAATCATGTCATCTTCCACCCTAATTGTGTGTTTAGGTTTCTTCTAACTAATTGATTTCATAGGTTTTGATTGGGAAAACAATCTAAAAATCAAGATGTAACGACATTGAATAAGCAACTCAAAAGAATTTGTGAAAGCTTTAAAGAATTACTAATTCTTCCAACATGTTAGTTGAATTATGTAATAAATCCCCCATTGGCTCATTTTTAACCTTTTTTGCATTTGAGAGTTGGGCATATATCATGACATGATTGTCTAGGCGTGACAAGAATTTTTTGCGGGTGATCTATAGTTGGTGATGAAACTTGTAGTGAGATGATAGAACCACTTGGTTCTTGCTCCAACCAAGTTTTGAAAATAAATTATAACCACAACATCTTCATTTATCACTCTTAGAATGACACAAGTTGTAGTGTATGTTGAGATATGCTCATCAAGGTGTAGGATTCTATCACTATGGAATTTTCAAAAATTCTTTATCAGGCCTGATGCAAAATTGTGTTGAGTTGCAAGTACCGAGACACTAATGGTGGCTCCCCACGAAAATGTAAATGAGATCAAATCATTGTCATGGACATAATCACCCATTGCTTGAAATAATCCTTTCCTTGGATTTGGATTTCCTACCAAAAAAATTAATGATATCATGAACCATTGGAGAAGATGATTGTTTGCTTGAATGTGCCTGCAATATCCAAAAGATAAGATATGGAAGCCCTAGCATACTCTGTAATCTAATATATACCTTAAGAGACAAGATAAAAATATTTCAACCTATGTTACCTTGGGTTTCTGAGATAGGGGACGTGGCAACGGGGAAATAGACTTTTGAGATGAATTTTTTTTTCTCAGAGTAGAGGACGACAGTGGGGATGGCTATATAAAAAATTGGGAAAATTTGAAATATACAAGGAAATTTTAAATATTCGTATGAAAACATGGATAAAGCATGCGTATATATATTATAGAACCTTAACATACAACATTTGTGTTAAATAATTTAAATTGAGAGTTCACATGAGAGTAGAAGTCAAACAAATTATTAAAACTCAAACATTATTGTTGTCAATCAGGATTGCACCTTTAGATTGATATGAAATATAGCTATCCTGTTGAAACATGGAAACTCTCTCAGGGGGTGGGTTGTCCTAAAACAAGAGAAGAATCTCCAGAAGATAGGTCGGTTCCTAGATAGTGCTCACCTAAAACTAAATGTGTATGGGGGAAAGGGAATAAGGATATACTTGGGAAACAAACTACTACTAAGGTGATACACCAATATTTAATGTTACAGCAACACTAAGGAGATAATTCAGAGAGGGAAAACACAATAACCAGATAGACAACCCTGCAATAATAAATTTATGATAGATTCCTTTATCAGCAATAAAGAGGAAAACAATAATGCTTTCACAGTTTAATAAATTGAAATCAAAAAACACAACCCTAAATCTACACCATGAGACATCATTTTCTGCACCAAAACTTGAAGGAAAATTGGTTCAACAAAGCTATAAAACACAATGCCTAAAATCAACAGCTCAAAATCAAACAATGATACAGAAATATAGCTGGAAAAGGTATCAAATATCTGCATAAAAACTCCAAGAATCTACCACAAAATGTTCTTACAATCTACTCACAAGAATGTAATGTTCACAACATGTGAGCCAAAATGAAGACCCCCAAAAAAGAGGTGAAAATACAATGATATAGGCCACAGATCTAAAAGGGTTGGATGCATGAGAAAATCCCACAAAAATAGGAGTAAAACTGATGGAAATTGAAGTGTAACTGATCCCTAAACTCCTCCAAGCCATGCACAACTAAAGTGCCTCCCAAAACTGCCCCATAACTGCTCTTAATCTCTGAAAATCATGCAGAAACTATGGGGGTCGGAGATAAGGATAAATCCCACAAAAATAGGGATGTAACTGCATGAAACCAAAGTGTAACTACTGCAAAAGATCCTGAAAACTAATACCAACTGAACAGTATCTCCAAAGCCACCTCAAAAAGGCCTCAAGATGTTGTGAACAAGTCTTAACTGCCCAATAGCTGATCAAAACATAACCTCTCTCCTTGAAATGAGCATAGGAAAGAATAGTCAACTGACGGTCAACCTTTAGAAAATGCAACTCACTCCAAGGTATTGCAATACCTAGAAAACAGTCCTCTAATGCATTTTAAATAATTTAATAATGTTTGCCTTATAAAATTGACCAACAATTATTATTATCTCAACGAAAATGCAAAAAGAAAACTTTTCCCTAAGGCTTGATTATTTATTTATTAATATTTACTTAATAATATTCTAAATATATTTTAATTTTCTAAGACAAATAGCGAACCTATTTATTCAAAAATTAGATATATTACAATATGACTTAAGTAAATATTAATAAATAAAAAACTTAAACTTATTTACTTACTAATTTAAAAAATGTAATTTGATATATTTAATCATTAAAATAAATAGTTCTCACTTTTCATTTTAAATTAAATATATCAAATTATGTATTTTAAATTAGTAAATAAATAAGTAAAACTACCTAAAAGAAAAAGATAAATAAACCAAAATAATATAAACCAAAATTTTGAAAATATATAACTTAGTGAATATTTAATAACTAATACTCAATAAACCATATATTTTCAAAATCATAATTTATATTATATTTGTTTAAGTTATACTCGTCTTAAAACTAAAAAAAACTATACTAAAAACTTTTATTAAATATAGATTTATATATTAATAAATATCATTTCCAAAGAAATGATATATATTAATACATAGATTTGTATTTAATAAAAGACAAAGCATAGTGCTTTAGCTTTGTCTAAAGGCGAAACAAATTAAAAACCCTAAGCATGATCGACACTAGCCTTAGAAGAAATAACTAAACCAAAACCTAAACTCATGGTTACAAGGGTTAACAACAACCCTAAAGCAAAATCATTCGAAACACTTTGCATTTGTCTCTCTTGCTGCTGAAGGCGCTGCCTCTTGCTAGGGTTTAGTTGATTGTTTGTTGGAGCTTAGAATGTTGTCGCCATGGAATGAAGTCTTAGATGTGTTTCGTGCTGAGCATAATGCCGCCATTACTGGAGTATCTTCTGGCTAGATTTTTTCCCTTTTGCTTATGTCTATTACTTCCACTAGGGCGTGAGGATGCTGCTACTTTATGGTGACGCCATGGAAAAGGAAACATGGATCTTCATTACTACATGACCTCCACAGAAACCCAAAACTTCTTGCAACTTTTCCTTGGTGAGTCTTCCATTATACAGCTTCACCTATTTCAAAAAAAATCAGATTTTTTATGGAAACTCGCTGCAGTGCCTATGTTCTCCTCTGTGGTTATGGTCGTGGCTCCATATTTGCTTTCTTTTGTGATTAAAGATGAAATGTAAAACTGTGATTCTTAAAGGCTATTTATCCTGCATAAAATTGTGACCTGGGGTTTCTCTCAATCCCTTTACATTTGAAGCATTTGTGTATTCCTTTGCTTTACCATTTGAAAATAAAAACAAGCTTCTGCAAAAAGATGGGTGTCTTTATAAATGTTGTTTATTTTCTCTTCTCAAAATTTGATTGTATTGAGGAAAAATACTTCTTGTGTTTCCTTTATTGTTGCTCTTCAATACTAGTGTTGAGTTGTAGCTTCACCTGGGTATTTTGTTTGTTGTTCTATGATGGAAAAAGAAAGCTGAAAACTGTTGTAACTACCCTTTCTTTGCAAATTTTGAAAAACTCCATGGCTGGTTTAAAAAAAAAAAAGAAATACAAAAACTGTGTCTCTTTCATGACTATCATTTTGCACAAAATTGTAACTGAGGGATCTTTTTAATCCCTTCATACCTGAAACATTTCACTCTAGATATGAGATCTGAACAATTTTTTTATGGGTAAAACACTCCCAGCTCTGAACTGTTTCTTGGTAACTTTCAAATACTTTTTACTTGTAAAATTCTGCATTTTATTGAAGAAACGTGTTGTTAATGCATTTGATCACTGTTGTATTTAATAAGGAAATCTTGTGATATTGGGTATCAGCATTCTTGCACTTCCCTTATATTAAAAAAAATCTTGGTGCACTTGTAGATATTACAACAACTGCTTATTTACTCTTAAAGTATCAAAGATATCAATGATTTTGTACTGTCATGAAAATCCTATGTTCTTCAAATATGGCATCATTTGTATCTTGTTGTTTATAAACATGAGGGAAATACTGCTAAAGACGTTTCTTATTTTCATGTTTATAAAACAGCAATATACTTCCTTTACAGAATTTCTATCATTGGCACTGTCAGTACTCTTCTCCTTCTTTAATGGTTTCATGATTACTGTCAACTCTCTCTGCATTTCTCAAAGAAAAGATTGACATTTTCCTAGTTGTGTATCACTCGAAACAAAACTATAAACAAACTTTGACGGCTTTTCCTACACTCCTACCTCATGACTGTTCTAGTTCTCATATATCAATGAAAGTATTGTTTTCCTTGATCTTTGTGGAAATAATGACATCTATCCATAGTAACTCACCTCTGCAATCTTTTGTGCCTTTGAGATTCTTTCTTTTGTAGCATACCTCGTTGAATTATGAATCTCTATTGAGTCTTGACTATAAAAACTAAGCTTGTTATATATAACATGACTGTTCCAATTATGCTTTGCGTCTTTTGAATATGAGCTACATGAAAGATATGCATCACTGTTATTATATCATGTTGCCAAGTGTTAATTTTTGATAACCCGGAGCTATTCATGTAGCTTTATCCATGTCTTATTACTGTAGCCCTTTAGTTGATTCTTCGTGAATATGACTCCTTGTCTCGCTAATTTATACTCTCTCCTGTAGCAATCTAAAAACTTTGAATTGTCTTGAAAACCTTCTGTAGTGCTTGTATGTTTGATTTATTGGGCTGGAAGGTTTCATGACAAAGATGTCATGTCCCTTTAATAGCCAGTCTTCTACAACTTCATTAATTCAGCTGGAAGGTCCCATACCTATAATGTATGTATGCCCCCTCTATAGCCTCCTTAATTAATCTTTGCCTCTACATGACTTCAGTCAGAAAGTTTCAAACCTATAATGTATGTGTTTCCCTTCAAAATCCTACTCGATCCTCATACTTGTATCTGCACATGAAGCAAACAATATTAGTATAAAATTGATTTTCTCTTTGTTTTCTTCCTTCTCCTTTGCATCTTTTGATGCTTTATCTACATAAGCACATTGTAGTACATAGAATAATGTACAAGTATTAGAAAAATTTCCATTGCTTAGTTCTTCTGAACTGACTCTCTTTTCCTTTCTATTTTGCAGGTCTGGTCAAAGTCAGAGATGTGGGCCTAGACCTTCAATATAATTCAAAGATTGGTCTCTCATATAGGCAATGGAGGCTTTCCCTCTATCTCTCTTCTTTTTTATATTTACAATGTGTTTATTCAGATAGGGTATTAGGAGTTGTCACGGCTTGTGTGGATCTGAATGCATTGTATATATTCTGTATAACTGAAATCTGAACATTATCATTGCACCTTTGTAAAATAGTATTATGTGATAAAATTTCACTGTCTTGTACTTGTATATCATATTTGAGTAATAGTAAACAAATTATCAATGTTTTCTGCATTGTATACTTTATTTTCTACATTCAATCAATTATGTAATTTACAATAGCAGTTACTCAATCACATATTTCAATGTATAAGTAATTTCAACTTAGCAATTTAGTATACAAATTAAATTGGTAACATTTTTGGTGACCTCTCAGGGGTGTTTTTCTGTTGAACATAAACAGACCAATTACCTTTTGCATATCCATTGGGCACAAATTCTTTCTCTAAACTCAGAAACTGAAAAATTTTCCAAACTAAAAACAAACACACTGCTGAAAACTGAAACTAAACTGAAACATGTGCTAACAACACTTAGAGAAAGAAAAATACAACTGAACAACAACTTTGCACTTCATCATTGCTTATAGACTCAATTTTATGATGTGATACAGTGGAATTTATCCATGTATCATGTGATGATCATGATTCATATGATGATGTTGTTTAGGAACAAGAACTACGGAAAACTAAAGGCAGAATGAGCTTGAACAACAACCTTGGTTGCATAATAAATGTTTGAGCATGATGCTTATGACATGAGATAGTGGCATTTATCCATGTCTCATGTGATAGGTATGATGTTTATTCTTCTATTATGTGATTGATCTTGCTATTTTTGTTCATTCTAACCTTTAAAAACTACAAAAATAACTAACTGAAAACAACTTCCCCTCTCACTGTGATTGCATCACTGAGTTGTGTACTATCTATAATTGGCCCTGAGAAGTTCTCGGTTATGCATGGTGTATACCTCCTTGATTTAATTACTGTGATATTAAAATTACTAACTGCAACTAACTGAAGGAAACTAACTATGTGTCAAGCACTTATTCAAACCAACTAACCTCAAAAGCAAAGCTTAAGGTGTATCCCATTTACTGGGATTGCTAACTCTTCTCCTTCAAGTGTAGACAAATGGAACTCATTATGTGGCATGTTGGTTGTTATGATATATGGACCAGCCCACATAGCATCAAATTTTGAATGCCTTCCATGTCTAATTTTCAATTCATCACATTTGAAAACAATGTCTCCCAGCTGGAAATTCTTGGGAGATGCCTTCTTATCGAATGATCTCTTCATTTGATCTTGATGAAGCTCAACTTTCTGCAATGCATCTCTCCTCTTGTCTTCTAACTCATTTAGTTGAGACAACCTTGCTACCATAGGCTCTTCATTAATCATATCCAACTGATACATAAAATCAAGTGTTGGAAACTCAACTAAAATAGGTAGTCTAGCTTCTTTACCATAAACCAGCGTGTAAGGAGAGATACCAGTTGACCTTTTGGGAGTTATTCTATCAGCCCAAAGTGTTGATTTCAACTTTTCATGCCAAGAATGTTGATTACCTTCTAAGCTCTTCTTTATGATCTGAATCAGGTTCTTGTTAGTGGATTTATCTTGCCCATTACCTTGTGGGTAATAATTTGATGATGTATTCAGGTATACACCTTTCTTAACAGCCCACTTAGCAACTATATTTCCTGTAAACGCAAGTGCATTAGCTAAAATAATTGAATCTGGTACACCAAATCTATAAACTAAGTCATCATAAAAATTTAAAACAACAGTCTCATTTGCCTCTTTGAGAGAAACTACTTCTGTCCACTTTGTGAAATAATCAGTGGTTGTCAATACCCACTTATGACCTGCACTTGAAGGTGGGTTAATGGCACCATTAAAGTCAAGATCACATTCATAAATGGTTGGTCCACTTGAATAGGCTGTCGCTGCTAATTTCTCTTTTCTAGCAAACATTGTAGATTGTTTGCACTTTCTTACCCAAGAATGTGAATCCTTAAACACACTTGGCCAATAATAGACTTCTTTCATCACTTTAAGAGCTATAGTTCTTGGTGAGAAATTCCCTCTAGCTGGCCCTTCATGAAATCCATGCAAAATATGAATAATCTGATCTAGTTTAATGTATCTCAACATAACACCTTGTAAATCCTTCCTAAACAATAAATTATTCAGCAAACAATAAGGAATGGGCTGCAATCTGAAATACCTTCATTTTGACCTTTCCAAACCTTCAAGATAGCATCCTATTTGCAAGAAGATAATCATATCGTCCACCCAATCATTCTAAAAATCTAGAACAGCAAGTTGTTCATCATCTTCTAAAGATAAAACAACTTCAGAATCATCTTTTGGAGTGTTATCTCCATTTCCAGCAAGTTGTTCACACAAACCCTTACCTCTTACTAGTTTGGTAACTTTAATCTCAATATCATACTCCATTGCCTTGGTAATCCATCCAGCTCTCTTGGTGTTGAAATCTTTATTCAGAAAGAAATCCTTAACAGAAGGATGTGCCACCATCAGTTTGATCTTATTGTTAAAAATTATATGCCTAAAATTTTTCAAACTTCTTATTATAGCAAGTGCATGTTTCTCAACAAATGAATAATGTAGCTCATAATATTTAAGCCCTTGACTTAAAAAAGCTACTTGTTGCTCAAACCCTTCATCATTTTTATGAACTAACATGGCAGCAATGCTATCAATGTTCCCATAAGCATATAAAATGAAATCCTTTGAGAAATTAGGATTTAATAAAGTAGGAACAGCTAATGCTTCTTTAATCAATTCAAAACTACGTTTGCCTTCTTTAGTCTAGCTGAAAACAATATTTTTTTTAGCATTGTTGTTAATGGCATCAATAATTCAGCAATATCAGAAATAAATCTTCTCACAAAATTAATTCCTCCTAAGAAACTTTGAAGTCCTTGCTTGTGAGCTAGAAGTGGTAAGGAAAGAATAGTGCTTACTCTTTCCGGTTCAATGGTGATACCGTCTTTTGAAATAATAAATCCCAGTAATTTACTTTCATGGATAGCAAATACACTTTTCTTGGGATTTAAAGAAATGTCATATTCCATGCATCTCTCAAAGATAACTCTTAAATGTTGAAATTGATCTGATGCATTCTTTGAGAAAATAGTAATATCATCAAGATAAACAAGTACAAATGATGTAGCAACTTTCGGAGGTCATAGCTTTTGACTCGGATGTGGGTTTTTGCTGAAATTTTACAGGTAGATGCATGAGGAAGAGTTAATCAAATTTCCAACTAAACCAGCTTTTTTGGTGGCCATTTTGACATCTTTTTGGGAGCCTAAAGTTTCATCTTGACCTCAAAAATTAGCTTTTTCTTTTCTTTCCAATTTTTTGAGTTTTTTTTTTGTAATAAATCTGAAATCGTGTTTCTAATTTCATGGGTTAGTTGGCAATTCATATTGCCTTAGTTGAGAGATTTTCTAGGGAAAAATTGAGATTCTTAGGATGAGTTTTAAAAGTTACCAAAAATGGAAAAATCTATTTTTCCTGAACATCTTCCAAATATGGTAATTTTTAGAATTGTAATAAGTGGGAGTTTTCTTTCATTGTAGAGGCAGAGTAGTTGGACGCAGTTAATGAGAATTTGGAGTTCTATCATTTTGGCATTGTGTTGTTTTTTGTGAATTGTTGTTTATGAAGGTTTTGGACTACATCTCCTATACATCAAGTTTATGAAGGCCTTATCCATAGCCTTCTGAAAGGTTGCACCTGCATTAGATAAACCAAATGACATATTTTGATAAGTCATAGTTCCCTATTTGGTAGTAAATTTTGTCTTAAATATGTCTTCTTCCTTTACCAAAATATGGTTATAACTAGAGAAACCATCAAGTAGTGAAAACTATTCTGATCCTGAAACAACCTACAAAATTTGCTCCATTGAAGGAAAAATATTTCTATCCTCTAATGAGGCTCTATTTAAATCATGGAAATCAACACACAATTTTATTTCTCCATTCTTTTTCCTAACTGGAACCAAATTGGACACCCAAGATGTATGTTTGATTGGGAATATAATATTACTCTCAATCAGTTTATTCAATTCCTTAATGATAAGAGGCTCTAATTTAGGGTTTATTGGCCTCTATTTTTTCCTAACTATTTTTTCTCCTGGTTCTAACTCAATTGTATACTGAGAAATACTATGATTAAATCCTTTTAAATCTGAATAATTCCAAGCAATAATATCACGAAATTAATTGCATAAATTAACAAAGGTTTGACACTTTTCAAGTGTACATACCTTTCCAAGTTTCAACACTTTATCCTTTGCAACTGTTATTTCTTCATAATGTTCTAATTTAATTTGCAAGCTAGATTTATCCTTTTTAAATTGATCATTAGTGCCAAACATTGATTCTATGGTCACAAGACCTTTGGGCAGCGTGTTTGTCCTTAATTGAATGATCTGATCCTCGTATTGATCCTGCAATTTCTGTTGGTTTAGTTGTGCAAACTCAGCTTCTTCTCTCAAAAAATTAACAATGTATTGATCAGATTCAAAAACTTGCCAATTATCAGCATTATTAGGTACAGCAAGTCTAACAACTAATTTTACATAGTTCATCCCCTTGTTATTTTTTATTTCAATTGAAATATCATATTGTGCACCAACAACAGCAATTCTATTAGCGTGTTTATTCTAATTTTTAGGAACAAATTGCAGATTAAAATCCTCAAAACCTTCAATTAAATCCCATACAACATGCTTATAACTCTTCAATAGATTGTTTTTAGTTGTATGGATATTTCTAACTTGATTTACAATCAGTTCTGAATCACCAAAAAATTGTAAACAATTGATACCTCTTTTAATAGCCCACTTTAATCCATTCACAAGGGCTTTATATTCAGCAACATTATTAGTACAACTGAAAGTAAATTTGAAAGATGCATAATACCTCTCATTTGCAAGTGAAATCAGCATACAACCTCCTCCTTCACCTATCTTTTTGCGTGAGGCATCAAAAAATAGCTTCCAAACATTAGATTATTGTTTTGCATTTAAATCTCCATTTTTTACAACATTTGGTAAAAAATCAGAAATCTCATGGATAACATAGTTTCCCAAACTTAGTTCCTTAATCTGTTTATCTAAAATTTCAACATTTTTAGTAGCTCAATCATCCAACAAAATATCAAGAACATTACTTATTTGTGTTTTAGAATCACGAACAGCGGATATTTCCTCCTGATCAAATAACATAGGTGCTGATTCATTTTCAGCACCAGCAATATGTTGTTCAAAACACAATTTTGCAATAGGTTCTAAAGGAATAGTAACTTTAGTACCATACCTGGCGTAGAAAAGCATATGGGACCAATCTACAGATAAATAACCACCTATTTTGGCAGTGAAATATCGTGATAAACAAATAGAGAAATGAGGAGGCAAATCAATGATATAGACATCCACAGGCACTAAGAAACTAGGACAAGTATGCAAATTTAAGCCTAAATCCCTTATAACTCCCATAGTTGCAACTGTTGTCCCATCTAACTGGACTACCCTTTTTTTAAATCGGCTCATATTTAAGGCCTACCTAGCCTACAATCTTCTTTTGCATAACCGATCTAGTAACACCAGAATCAATCATACAATTGTGAGCTAGGTGTTGTCCTATAATAATAGTAACATAAAATGGTGGAGTTTTAACCAACTTAGATGGTTGTTGGGTTGTATTAGCATTTGCATCCATTAGAACCTTAGGGGTTTGTTATGAGAGAACAACATCTGATAATGCAAGTGATTACAATGCTTCTTGTAACATATCCTTTTATCGTGGAAGTGCCAAAACATCCCACATGGATAAAGGAATGTTTTTCTTCTTTAAATGATCAATAATATTAAAATTTTGAACACTAACCTTTTGTTGTTGTTTTGAAACAACAAGCTCATTTGCTGGTTGTGATGGCTATTATGTCCCTTTTTGAGCTTGTACTTGTTATTTGACTTTATTAGCCTATTGTTGTGGCATAACAGCAGGCTTTTTTACCTTTTCAACTTGTTGTTGTTCATTTTTAGCCTTGTTTTTTGACCATGTACCTACTTCTACAGGTCTCCATACTTGATTTGGGTCAAACTTTGCTGCTAAAATAGCTTCATCATCATTAAAATTTACTTTAAAGAAACATCAGGATTACCTTGTGGCTTCATTTTATCATAATGTACCTCTGCTTGATTATTAACTGGTTTTCCTTTCAAAACATCTATCCTTCTAGCCTCAAGTGTATGAGGACAATCAAACCAAAAATGACCGTCATTGCATGTGTTGCACCACTCTACCTCCTGTGCATAGTTATTCTGTGGAACAACTACTATCTCCTTAGGAGTACTAAGAGTTGTGTGATTATATGCTTGACCAGTTCTTTGACCATAATTCCTTTGTTGTCCTTGAGCTTGCCTTGGCTAATTCAAATTAGAAGTCTGATTTGGTGGTCTATTTTGCTGATAAGAAAATTGAGGAGGCATGTTGTATTGGCCTTGCTGCCTCTCCGTGTTTGTTATTTGATTACCATAGCTTTGCAATGTTCTCATCATACTGTCACTTGTGCCTTTTAACTCCCTAATAGGATTTGTAGCATCATATTCCTCTGTTGCAACTTCCATGTTAAGTGTTGGTACCGGTAGAACAGCAGCTATAGGTGGTATAACAGCTGATATAACTGGTTGTATTTCTGTGCAATAAGGCATTGGAGGCCTTAGAGGTAACTTTTCAGCTTGTATCAAGTTGTTTTTAGCTCCAACAACAATATCATATGCATTAGGCAAAGTATGTCCTCCCATGGACTGTATCATAACTGAAATGTCACTGTTAAAAGCCTTCAAATAAAATATAAATCTATAGTCATTAGAAGGTTTAACAGATGTTGGAATTATATCCCAAGTTCACTAAAAACAAAAATTGAAATCATAAATATGCTCATTAACATTCCTTTTAATGGTAGTCATATGTTCAACCAATGAGAGATTATCTTATTTATCCTCAAATTTATTGATTAAAATGGTTCCTAACTCATCCCATGTGGCAATAGAATTCACTGCTAAACTTTGAAACCAAATTAATGCCTTACCCTTAAGAGAAGCTACTAACAATTTTAGTGCCACATCATCATGTGTAACTTGATGTAACCCACAAAGAGTGGCAATATCCGTAATATGTTCAATTGTTGAAACATGATTTTCACCATTAAAGTATGACAAACCTTTTAATGTTGTTGATGGAATATCATGAAGAACAACAAGTTGTAATGGGCTGCCAGCATTGAAAGCCACAAATGGTAGATTTTAGGCCATTTGAACTGGTGGTACTTGTTTTTGTACTATAGGTGGTACAAAAGATTTATTAGACTGAATTACCTTTCATTGATATGTTTTTAGACCTTGATGAGCTGGTATAGCAACACTTGTAGATGCTACAACAGTAAATTTATCGCTTGGTAATTCTTCAAAAATAGGTAACTCATATCTAGAATTATTAGGAACACTTGAATCTTCGGGAAAATTACAAACTTCAATAATTACCTCATGATCTTCTGAAATTGCAGCATGATCCTCAAAAATAGGATTGTCAAATAATGAAAAATTAGACCCAAGCAAATAGGATCTTCCTCTTGCAGCCTGAGATGTTCTTCCTCTTCTTCTACCAGGTTGCAACTCTTGATACACGAATCCCTCTTTGTTTTCTCTTGTTGGATTTCTTCTCATTAAGAAATAAACACTAAATCTGCAACTGGATCTGCAATAAACCTTCCAAATGGAGTCGCTAGGTGTTGGAAATGCCTTCAAAAAGGCTGAAATATTGTTGTCCATGCCAAAACAGCAATAAAAATAATAATGTGAAGAACTTGGCAATAAACTATGAAGTAGTTCGTGTCCCACCGGAAGACCTCAACATGTGTTGTAATTTTTTTAGTGGATCAAATGGAGTAATAAATCTAGAGTTGTCAACTAGTTGGGCCAGGTCCATAAAAGGGATAGAAAATCCCTTATCCATTTCACCCCCTTTAACAGATATCCCAACCAATCCTTAAAGAGTGAGCAGTGTAGTGCTTGGAGAAATTAGTTATGAAGTATCTCCTTTGGTTATATGAGGCTCACCAATGGCCCCATCATCCAGGACTGATTCTTCCTTTTCAACCAAGTAGCGATGAAGGGAGACATATTTTTACCATGAAGCTTGATCATTTTTCCTATGCTTGGAATACTGTTGAGCATTATGCCTAGTGCAAAAATATCTGTGACAGTGTAATAGAACATCCTCGTAATCTAAATCTTGAATCCAATAATTATTTTTATTATTAAGATAATTCTCTACAAGAAGATCTTTGATGGAATCAATCTCTACTAAAATATACACATAAATGACATAGAATAAATTTTCAAATCTCTCATCAACTCCCAAAATTTTCCATATTTAATGGCTTATAGCTTCAAAGCATGAGTTAAACCAAAATCAAAATGGTATATTTGGAAGCCTCACTCAAAGAGCAATATCAAAGAAGGATTTGGTACTAGGTTCAAAAGAGGGGTGCTAGGGTTTCAAAATTAGAAAATGTTGTTCATAGTCCCACTAATAATAATAATGTGTGTGTGTAAATATTATACCTACAACACAACACTTTAATAACTCATTACATCAATTGTTAGTATAAAGAAATCAATCAAATCAAACAATTAAAATTGAATTATTGCTTCCTAGTCATGAAGATTATAATCTAATTGTTAGTGCTCTCAAAATTATGCATATTAGATTAGAATAGACAATCATGAAATGGAAGATTCAAAATGAAATGCATCTACATAATAAAAACTTGGTAGAATTGATGAGGAGAGACGAAGAAATGATCTAGATATGAAACTCAATTTGACATAACTTCCTTACAAAAGATCTCGATATCAAATGACTTGATGTGAGGTTGATTTATAGATTTTCCCTTAGAGGTAAGGGATTTTAATTTGAATTCAATGGCTAGGATGAAGCCATGATGGATGATGGAGATTGCAAGTTGAGTGATCCTTGCACCTGAATTTGATTGGTTGGATTTAAGTCCTTTGTCCTTTTGTGAGTTGAGTAGACAATAGGACTTAATAATTAAATCACTTTAATTAATAACTCTAACTGTAAGGTACGAAATTTGGCACAAGAAGGATTCCCTAAATAAGACTTATGCAATATAGTAAAGCGAGATCCTGAAGCCAAATTTATGTTTTCTTACACTTAATCTTTATGATAAAATAACTTGAGGAACACATAAGAAATAAATGGACAAGATACCTACCTCATAACATAGAAGATCTAGAAAAACTCATTTTTTGAGGCCTGTATTGAGTTTCTGGAAAATTTGACAGTTGATACAGAACCGGAACGTAGAGATGAACAAAACCCAGAAATCATTTTCCGTTCCAATGTCATCTTATGAAAAAGGTCGACCTTGACCCATAAATGTCAACCCTGACCCAATAATGTCAACCCTAACCTGCATAGATCCGAAAGTGACTTTGTTCGCACCGTCCAAAAGAAAATCGAAACGGGTATCCAGATATGGTCTCTGATCTACTGTTCTGCACCTGTAACTCCTGAAAATAGCACCTGCAAATATCTGAAAAGAGGGATTTTGGGGTGGCTATATAGGGTTTTGCCTTAGTCAAACCCCTATTTTGGTGATCTCCACCTCCACAAGTAGCCGAATATAGAATGTAATGTGTGTGTGTATTGATCTCTTGAAGAGAGCTTGTAAACATGCAATATTAAGATCTAATCTTCTAGATTAACAATCCTAACATAACATGGAAATGAGAAAGAAATGCATAGATTTGGATATGACAAAGAAAGCATACCAAGCCCCCAAGGCTAAAGTATTCCTATCAACTCACAATCCATAATTGCTACCCCATGATAATGTCCTTTGAATGCTTGAATGTTGAAAGTAGTAGATCTAAAAAGAGAGCCTTCTTGCTTCAATGAAGATCCACCATAGATTACCCTTCAAAATGCTTGATAGAAGATGATGATATGTCCTCCTTTCTTGACCTTCTATATCATCCTCTTGCTTGTTTGCATCATGTCATCTCCCGATTTTTTCTCATGATCAAATGAAGGCAAAAGAGAGTGTTTATATAGAGATTTCAACATAGGCATCCTAGGGCAATGCAAGGGATCCAAATTCAAATTTCACCTTGAATCATGATCCAATCACATTTTCCAACTAAGGAGAAAACATATTAATTCAAATATCGGAGAAAACACTTCCGCCTCCAAACCCGGGGACCTATTTTAAGTTCTGGACCCCAATAAGTTCTAGATTTGAAAGTGGGGACCACCACCTGGAAAAGGTCTATGTTGACCTCGACCCTGACCTAGGTTAGGGTTGACTTTGACCTTGACCTAGGTTAGGGTCGACCTCAACCCTGACCTAGGTCAGGGTTGACCTTGACCCTGACCTGAGATTTTAGGCAGATCACCAGGAAGTTGCAAAAAGGTTTCCAGATTAGCCGGGGACCTAGAAAGGTAGGGGAATGTGCCAAAGTGTTTAAGAAGGCCCAGAGAGAGAGTAGGATGAGGCCTAGGAGGACCCATACATAGATCCTACCTAGAGAGAAGAGCCATGGAGAGAGAAATCTAGGAGAATCCATAAGATCCTAACCCTAACTTCATCTATACATGTATAATCAAGCACAGATGCAAATCTAATATGCCAACCATACTAAATGAGGGTGCTAAGTCTATCAAAATGGAAGTGCTTCCATTTTAAGATGATACATTTAGCCCCCACTTTAGCTTAGATATGATACTACGTGAATATTCAAGCTAAAGTAAGAAAACATCATAAAGTATAAAAAGGATATAGCTAAGTCCTCAATGCGAAGATCCTGCAAGAAACCATTAGTATCCGCACCCTGCAGCACACAAGGTTAATAAAAATCTAGAAAACACCTAAGTCTTACTATGATGATCTTGAGAAGTATATAGAGCCCCTTATGCCCCCCCTGATTCGGCTTACTAGTTTATGGAAGGTGAAATAGGGTGATAAGGTAGTTACTATATACTGAATATGCAATTTGTTGAAAAATTCCTTTCCTAAACTAGTTAGAAGGGTCCTAAACCTTCCTAAACTGATTTAAGAGGTTAGGTATCTAAATCAAGATTCCAATGCCTCTGATGACACTTAAAATGGAGCTACCAAACTCGAGTTATGATGAAAAGAGTAGATGCCTGTCTAAATGCATATAAAGGGAAAATTCGAGTTTAACCTAAATATTCTCAAATGAAACCCTAGAAAACCCCTAATTTACTGACTATATATAAGAGAAAGACACATTTACCACCTCATTTTTACCATTTGCAGAGTTTGGAGAAGGAGATAGGATGCCGAAGAGAGAAGAATTTCGAGCGAGCCGCATGGAGGTCCTGAGGGAGTGCCTAGCCAGTTGAAAGCCTCTGCCTGAGGTATGTTCCTATTTCTAGTACCTGTGATTGAAATTTTGATGTTTTTATAGGGAAGGTTGACCCTGACCCAATAAGGTTGACCCTGACCCAGTTAGGTCAACCCTGACTGGGGAGGATCTGTCCTTTTTGGGGCCAGGTCAACCCTGACCCATAAATGTTGACCCTGACCCATAAAGGTCGACCCTGACCCAAAAAGGTCGACCTTGACCCAAAAAGGTCGACCTTGACTAGGTCAGGTGGGTTTAGTAGTTGTTTGATGTAGAAGTACTGATGTGATTCATATTTGTGCTTGCAGGATCCAGTCTGTCTGCGAGAGCATCCCTTTGGAGGGTTACTCTTATCAGTCAGAAGGAGTGTTGCCAAGCTACAGCAGGATGAGATACAGTTATTGAGAGATGTAGGATTATACTGGGTAGCAGTCCTACCATAGCTGAGGTTCCATCGGCCTATGATATCAGCTCTAGTAGAGAGATGGGATGAGGATACATGTTCTTTCCATCTTCCATCAGGAGAGATCACAGTCACACTGGAGGATGTGTATAGGATCCTGCGGCTTCCAGTCTGAGGTGAGCCTGTTAGACCGAGAGGACCACGGGATTCCTCTGAGGTTTTTGCAGATATGGAGTACTATTTGGGATGGGTGGCACAGATGAGGACCCGATCAGATATGATATCATTGGTATCCATACTAGCAGGTCCGACACCCTTGGTACAGAGGGTGATGTTATGTATACTTGCTTTGGTTGTAGTGCCCAACACAAAGGGTACAATATTTTTAGCACCATTCACCCATCTTGTACATAGGATGGAGAGTGATAGGGTCACTATCGCATGGGGTCACAGTATGCTAGCCCATCTTTATCATGATCTAAGTCAGTTGGTGAGGTACCAGTGGGAGAGTCTTACAGTGTGCACCTTGCTACAGGTTAGGATGTTTGAGCATTATACATGTACACAACCACAGGGTACTCCTATGATGGTAGATGTGAGCACACCTAGAGCCTTTGCATATCCACTAGTAGATGTCTGGCAGCATGGAGATATCCTCTTTTGGAGGGTATGCTTTGACCATATCCTAGGTAGAGATGTGATATGGAGACCTTACTATGAGATGATAGAGTGGTCGGATACTCGACATCAGTTGAGACACTCATAGCAGTGTAAGCTATTGGAGGGTCCAACTAATCATGTCGTGATGTTGTATTATTATGATAGAGTGATGAGATAGTTTGGTTTGGTACAGGGGATTCCTCATATAGTACCTCGATGCATATATACTACGAGATACTATCAGAGACCTGGCACCATATGTCATCTGATAGTAGCTGATATTGTGGATAGTGAGACAGATGAGATTGAGGATATAGAGGTAGCACCTGAGATATCCTATGCCGGTGTTACTAGAGAATATATCAGATACTGGATTTTACAAGGGACCCATCCTATCTTTCCTGATGACTACCCTACAGGTGATCCAGGTCCTTCAGAGAGGAACCACCAAGGAGACGACATACCAGTAGGAGAGGAGGAGGAGGAGGAGGATTAGAGAGATGAGGAGGATCCTCCCCCTGGGGGAGATCCTATGGAGGAGGAGAGAGTAGAGGAAGAAGCAGCAGAGATGCCCCTAGGTCATGGTACAGACACTGGTGACCATCCAGTCTATGCTACACCCCTGAGATAACAGCGACCTCCTCGAGCACATACAGAGACACCACAACCGATACCCAGATAGAGGGAGAGAGGGGAGAGTAGTCACTCCATGCCCCCACCATCTAGACCTTTTAGTGATGTCCAGGTCAGAGATCCAGGTATGATATAGCTTTAGAATATTTTTGAATAATGATTTTATCTTAGAAGAAGAAATTGAGTAAGCTTTATATTTTGAATTTTTGCAAGAAGTGTAGTGGAGTGGAGGAGCTTTGTATCTGAGGTTCTGAAGGATACATGTATATCCTACCACTTGCCAGCTAGTGAGAGAGAGTCCCGTGAAGGACAAAGAGATCCCGGAAGACATGCAGATATTTTCCTGAGTGTGCGTTGAGAGTTGAGATTATGCAAGGAAAGAGAAGAGAGATTGATGGCTGACTTAGAGAGAGCCCGGAAGTAGATCCAGGAGATGAGCATATCGAGGAGTCACACACGGACTTCCATTCCAAGATCCTCAACCTCATATCATAGATCTGAGAGATCCGGGAGCCACCGACCTTTAGATCATAGAGATAGAGATTGATAGATATGGCCCTTTGTGCCACATATGTATTGGACTCGAAAAAGTTTATTTATGAATAAAATTTTATTTTTGTGACAATTAGTTATATGGTTAATTACTTTTTTACTTTCATTAATGCACAAAACATAATAATAGAAAGAGGAAAGGAAAATATTTATGAATGTATTCTAAATTACATAACTTATAAAATAATTATTCTATAAGGAACACATACATCCATAAATAAATGATGATTTAAGGGTAATAATGTTTGAGATGCATGATATTAATAGGTTCCCTAAGAGGAACGTCATTCATATCAGAGATTTTATAAGCACCTGAAGTAAAATCCTCCATTACTACAAAGGGTCCAAGCCAATTTGGACTAAATTTTCCTTTTTCACCAGGTAAAGCATTTACGTTCCTTTGATTCTCATATAAGACCAAATCACCTACCTTGAATGATCATTCAATTACTTTATGATTATACTATTTTTGGAGTGATTTATGATAAGCTTTAATGTGTTCCAAAGCATTTATTTGTTGTTTGTCTAACATTTCTAATTCTTGTAATCGTTGTTCCTGGAAAGTATCTTTGTCAATAATCCCATGAAATGAAATGCGTAAAGATGGTATTTCTAATTCCAAAGGCATGATAGCATCAGTCCCATAAACCAGATTATAAGGTGAAGTGCCAATGGCGGTACGAATACTAGTCCTATAAGCCCACAAGGCATAAGTAAGTTGTGTATGCCAATCTTTCGCATGTTTGTTGACTGTTTTCTTTAATATTTGTTCAATAACCTTGTTTGATGCTTTAGCTTGACCATTAGATTGA
>MU223593.1:3933987-3960985 GCA_018584345.1 Thuja plicata
ATCTTTGTCAGAGAATACAATAGGAGGTACAGAAGGCATAGTATGCATGCACTCTAGAAAGGAATTAATGTTCTCTTGATTAGGAGGCATGGCAGGGAGAGTAGATAAGGCTTTTTGCAATGCCTCACAATATGTAGGGGAAGTTTGAAGTAATTCCCATAAAGATATCTTAGCAGGAGTAGCGCGTAATTGTTCCACTAAGTAATATTCCTTAAAGGAAGAAGGTAACCTAGGTGCTTGAGGAAGCACGGGTTGAGAAGGAGGTAAAGTTGCTAGGACAGTAGGTTGAGGATTATTTTGTGTGCGATAAGCATGCAAAATAGAATCCGTGTTATCAAAGAAATCCAAGTGATCTCTAGGTTTTCCCTTAATAGTTATTTGAGGACATCCCTAACCTACATAGATTCAAAAGTGACTTTGTTCATGCTGTCCGAAAGAAAACTGGAAAGGGTATCCAGATCTGGTCTCTGATCTGTTGTTCTGCACCTGTAACTCCCAAAAATAGCACCTGCAAATATCTGAAAAGAGGGATTTTGGGGTGGCTATATAGGGTTTTGCCTTAGTCAAACCCCCATTTTGGTGATCTCCACCTCCACAAATAGCCAAATATAGAATGTAATGTGTGTGTATTGATCTCTTGAAGAGAGCTTGTAAACATGCAATATTAAGATCTAATCTTCTAGATTAACAATCCTAACATAACATGGAAATGAGAAAGCAATGCATAGATTTGGATATGACAAAGAAAGCATACCAATCCCCCAAGCCTAAAGTATTCCTATCAACTCACAATCCATAATTTCTACCCCATGATAATGTCCTTTGAATTCTTGAATGTTGAAAATAGTAGATCTAAAGAGAGAGCCTTCTTTCTTCAATGAAGATCCACCATAGATTATCCTTCAAAATGCTTTATAGAAGATGATGATATTTCCTCCTTTCTTGACCTTCTATATCATCCTCTTACTTGTTTGCATCATTTCATCATGTCATCTCCCAATTTTCTCTCATGATCAAATGAAGGCAAAAGAGAGTGTTTATATAGAGATTTCAACATAGGCCTCCTAGGGCAATGCAAGGGATCCAAATTTAAATTTCACCTTGAATAATTATCCAATCACATTTTCCAACTAAGGAGAAAACATATTAATTCAAATATCAGAGAAAACACTTTTGCCTCCGAACCCGGGGACCTATTTTAAGTTTTGAACCCCGATAAGTTCCAGATTTGAAAGCGGGGACCACCACCTAGAAAAGGTCTATGTCGACCTCGACCCTGACCTAGGTTAGGGTCAACCTTGACCCTAACCTGAGATTTCAGGCAAGTCACCAGGAAGTTGCAAAAAGGTTTCCAGATCAGTCGGGGACCTAGAAAGGTAGGGGAATGTGCCAAAGTGTTTAAGAAGGCCCAAAGGCCCAGAGAGAGAGTAGGATGAGGCCCAGGAGGACCCATACATAGATCCTACCTAGAGAGAAGAGCCATGGAGAGATAAATCTAGGATAATCTATAAGATCCTAACCCTAAATTCATCTATACATGTATAATCAAGCACAAATGCAAATCTAATATGCCAACCATACTAAATGAGGGTGCTAAGTCTATCAAAATGGAAGTGCTTCCATTTTAAGATGATACACTAACCATGGGATTTTAGATTTTTATTTTAATTGAATAGCTAGGAGTATTAATTAATGAATTATCCTTGATAAATGATCATTTATGTTTGATTAAGAATTAGGACAATTTTATTGATATTTAGGCCTATTGTTTGGACTAGACCAATTTTAGGTGATTACATTTTCCTGTCTTTGAATCAATGTGTGAGCAGCATGTTGATTCAAAGAATATTTGATGTTGCCCCCTGAGCATGGGACTAATGTGATGATCAATCACTGATGAAGTTGATATGCCCCTAGTGATGTGATTTGATTTGTTTAGACATGACCTCTAATTTGATCGATGATTGTTGCTAGATTTGATTTGAAGACAAAAATTTGATACATCAGATTTGATAACAAAGTTGTTTGATGATCCAAATGCAAGGATATGTTGATTATGATTCCCCCTAGGGAGTGAGATCAAAATTTGATAGAATAAAACTGAATGATGTTGGATGATTTTTTGAGAAAATTTTGATTTGATTTAGAAGATTGGATTGATGATGCAGAAGAATATTGATTTAGAATCCATTTTTATTGAGCTCCCAATAATGACATTGCAAAAATAATGATCAACCATGATGATAGATTTAAGGATCTGAGATTTGATACTCAACTATTTTCAATGTGATGATAATGATGTAGAGACCTCTGATCAATCCACTCCAAGATCAAATAACTCCACAGTTGCCCAATAACCCACTAGGTACACACACCTTCCCAAATGAGGTTCTTTTACCCAATATGGATCAAACTAACTCCCAGTACCCAAGGCTCATTCCAATCCCTCCTAAGGTCTTGTCCCATCTAATCCAACTTGTTTCAATATATTCTAAGTGCTTACAACACCCATTGTTACAAGAATCATCAAACAGGCTCCAACTAGGCCTTCTTTCCTAATAGCCCTATTTTCCCTGATTTTTGGACTTTTGGCCCTGACTTCCCAAAAAATAGGTGATTTGAAAACCCTCTATGGAGTTACACAACATGCTAAAAATCTAGACTTGGTCATTTTGGAACATATGTACGGAAATTGACAAATGGACAGTTTTTTCCAAGGGCTAATTAGCCACTTTTACAAACCAACCCTGTTAAAAAATTACCCCCTATCATAGGTTCCTTAAAAAGAGTTGCAATACAACTTCAGTTAGAGGAAAATGCAATCAATTTGACTCTACTGACTTCCCATATACAAATCCCCAAATTGCTCCTAAAAACCCCTCAAAACTAGGGCCTGATCAATGTCAACCTTCCAAGCTCTATTTCAACCAAAACAATGTTGATTCACCATCTCCTAGACATATACTAACATGTTCAATCATAAAAAATTTCCCTTATTAAGGGAGATTGTCTACTGCAATACTTTAGCCTCAATCTCAGTCTTCCTTCCACCAACAGACCTATGGTGATCACCAAATTTAAACACTTCTCTGCAATTTTTGATTAGTTACATATTATACATGTTATTTTATGACCATCCCATGAGGAACATAGTGAAAACATTCATGGAGTGGCCATTAAACCAAAAATGTGTTCCAAAACTATCAAAACAATGTAAAATCCTTAAGTCTGTCAGCACAAGCAATGATAAATATGAGCAAAATATAAATTTAAATCATGTACTTTGCTTCCATGGATGCTTATTAGTGTTCCTCAAAACATTTGAAATGCATAGAAAGTAAAGACAATCAAATTATCATAATAAGTTTGCAAAATTTAGTATTTTATTGCTTTCAAAAGACACAGTCTATATAAATGTTGACCTCCCTGTACTGTCCCTTCTCCACATGCCTTATCTAGGATATATATATATTGTTACTCAACTATATCAACCAATTCCAATTGGTTCCCAAAGGTTACAAATCCAATTAAGCCCTTAATCATAGTTTCCATCCTAATTGGCATTAGTCGTTGGGATTTCAATATTTGAATTTAAAACTATATTTAAATGAACTCCTACAGACCTGTAACTATGAAAATTGTCACCTTGTGACCTTATTACATCATTAAAATCCTTACTCTCATAATTGACCACTCTAGGCATAATATTTCCATATTACATGAATTTGGTCCTAGGATCCTTATTAGGACCCTTAGGACTTTGGACCATTATATTTGATTCAACATTACAAAATGTCATTATTGGCTTCAAAACATTCCAATTGACTTCCTTTGATGCATCTCCATCCTCCAAGGTTTCTTGTGTCTTCATGTGGCCATGTGTTTGTCTAGGTGCCCCTGCACCAGCTCCAATAATGATGTTGCAAAAATAATGATCAACCATGATAGTAGTTTCAAGGATCTTAGATGTGATACTCAACCATGTTGAAGATATATTTTTGTCCTTGAGGTGATTTTGATCAAGTCAGATGAATGAAAGAATGAAATGAATGCCCCTAGAATGAGATGCAAGCTTCCATGAGTTTCATTCATTAGGTATTTCTTTTGTTATGTTTTTCTCATCATAGATTTGTTAGTTATTAGGTGTTAGTTGCAAGAAAGGAAACAAAAAAAAGAGTTATTTATGTTCTTGTATAATGATTATGTTTTCTTCAATGACCCATACGTTCATATCCTTGGACGAATATTTTGATGTGCCCACAATGACCCTTTATCATTCATATCATTGGGTACCATTTTTTGGATTGCACAATAATAAGAAATCACTTCACCATAGACAACAATCAAAGAAAATATCATGTCCCATGTCCTTGGTCCTCTAGTACGAAGACATCATAGAGTCACTCAAAAGACATGATAATCAAAACTTTATAATCAACAAATAATATACAAATAAAATTTTATGCCTCCTTCCTTTTTTCTTTAGTCCAGAGACATCTTTGAGCTACTCAGAATACATGATCAACAAAATCAGTTCAAGTTCAGTTGAGATAGGTGGTATTGAGAGACACAATTGGTTGATTGTGTTTGATTTTTTCTTCTTTCTGATAATTGTTTGTTTTATGAGTGTTGAGAAATATTATTATGTATTGGGTGGTGTTGAGGAAAAGCGTTGTTTAGTGGTAGAAAATTGGATATTTGATAGGTAATGTGGTTGACTCCACTCAGGAAGATGGTTGAATTGATGACTAGGAACTGACTCCTGGGGATGACTAGGAACTTTCCCCTAGCTAGTTTCCTAAGGACGAGATGTGGGCTAACTCCAAGCTATGATGATAGGATACAAAACCAACTGGGACGTACAAGGATGTAAATAATATAAAAGATATGTACAAGCAATGAGAATAAATGTAGATGCAAGATCCATGAAGTTGAATTTATGATTTTGGATTTTACGAATTGTTTGGAATTTTAAAGATTTAAAGTTTTTTTTGGATTTTTTGAGATATTTAGATTTTTTTGGATTTTTAAATATTTTACGATTGATCACTAATTCTGAAGCAAGATAACATTTTTTTTTCCCCCAATGTCTAGCAAGGTGTAGGGAGCTAGTGATGGATGAGAAAACTGATGGATCAAAAGTGGATAGGCAATGATGGATGAAGTGAGGGAATGTGACCTTCAAGGATAGTCTCCTCAAGGTTACCCAAGCTAGGGAAAAATAATATTGCAATGTAGGGTCATGAAGTGGTGTTGGATAAGATATAGGATAATGAAATGATGTCATGAAAAGCATGTGGTCCAAAATAGTGGACATGTCAAGAGATTTCTAAGAACCTATTTTTCAATTTTTATTTTTCCTTTGTATCAAGACCAAGAGGTCAATTCAGAGAGGATACTAATAGGATATCACGATCATGATAAGGGGTGATGGAGGTATAAGTGAATGTTTTTGGATTAGTGCAAGGATGATTATGGACTTGGGATAAGAAATATTATGATAGGGTAGCATGAATTTTAGGATACCTGATGCTCATCGATATGATCTACCTTTTCAAGATCAAAGGTGTAAGAGGTAATCTGAATGCAAATAAAATAGTAGCATGATGGAGGATATTATGGATATGGAAGCATGGATGGAACTTTCCTCTAAGAGAGAGTGCAATAGGAAGCAATTACATTGTGTGTGTGAAAATTGGTTAGAACATGTAGCACAAACACTTCAATAAATCCTTACATTAGGGGTTAGAAATGTGATAATAAAATCATAACAATCGAACAAACCCACTAAAGTCAACTTATTGCTTCCTATTTAGGGTGAGTATAATCCAGGAAAATTACTCTCAAATCATGAGCATGTATATTAGTGACTTGAGTGCCCTAAAATAGAAGATTCATTGTGATTATGATGCAATGATTGCATTCTTTACTCCCAAAACCTTGCTAAAATATGCAAACTAAGATAGAAAATGACAAAGCTAAGCTAAGAATGTAACTAAGAGATATTATCCATCATGCTAAATGAGATGCAAGTAATATATGAAAGGAAATACTATGAAAATTACGATTCCTAGAATGCACAATAATCCCTAGATGATATTTAGCATTATGATGTTACTATGAAAGTTGTGGATTCTTGAAATGAGCTTGAGAGGATTGATTTTATAGAAGTTCCAAAGGAATGAGCGGTCCAGATTCAAGCTTTGTGAGAGGTTTAGATTCTTTCTCCCTCAATCCATAAGATCTTAATCCATGTGAGAATCATTGATTGGTCAAAGTTGTTCTTGTTTGGTTGTGGATAAGACAAAATAGCAATTTCCCCTTTTTAATTCCTTTTTAATTATGAATTGATGCACACACATGTTGAATGGGTTCACTTAATTAAAAGGAGGTTATGACTATCAAGTGACCTTGATTTATTAGTTTAATAGCCTTGGTGCTAGGATTTGAGGTTTAGTTGATGATTAATTAAAAGATTGATTTAATTATGCAAGCAAGTTTGATCGAATTTACTCACATAATTAGGCCTAGTATTTAAATGCCTTTTATTAGGTTTTTAGGAAAATTAATCAAGATTAGGGGCTCTTAGTTTACTAGACCAATTTTAGGTGATTACATTTTCCCCTCTTTGAATCGATGTGTAAGAAATACGTGGATTCAAATAAATTCTGATGTTGAAGCAACGAACAATTTGATGTGAAGTGATGAAACTATTCCTAATTGAATACTAATTTTGAACTTGATTGAACAAAAATTGATTGAAGATCGGTTCCAAACTTGATTGGATGAAGACCGATAATACCGACTCTAAGCTTGATTGAACAAAGATCAATAGAAGATCCAAAGATATCAGTTCTGAACTTGATTGGATGAATACCAATGATATCGACTCTGGGCTTGATTGAATGTAGTTCGATAGAGAAGAACCAGAATGCTCAACTTGATGAAACTAAACACCTGTCTGATAATGATGACAATTAAAAGTTTTGATTTGAGGTGATGAAATTAAACCAGAATGCTCAACTTGATGAAACTAAACACATGTCTGATAATGATGACAATTAAAAAAATTGATTTGAGGTGATGAAATTAATCAAAGTCAGAAAGACTCTCAAACCACAAGGTTGGTTTGAACGAATAACCATCTTGATGAAGTGTGATGAAACTGATTACAATTAAGAGGCTAATTAAGGTAATTAACTTGATATGGATCATGATGAATCCAATTACCTGATTAGGAATATACTACTAGATTGATGTGGTTCGATGAAACTGATATGCCCCTAGAGATTCAAATGAATTGAAATAGATTAGATGCACGTCTGAGTAATTTGATGTGAATCGATGAAATCACTCGTGCAAAAATATTGAAGAACCTCAACTTGATATGGTTTTTGATGAAGTTGAGATGCCCTTAGTGATGAGGTATTTCTTGATTCAATGGTTAAGTTAATTGTCAGCTTGATGATTTTTTCTATATTTGACTCAATGATTGATTTGATGACAAAAATTCGATACATCAGATTTGACAACAAGATTTAGAAGGTCCCTATGCAAGGATGTTGATTATAATGCCCCCTTGGGAGCAAGATCAAAATGTGATAGAATAAATTTTATAATATTTGAATGATTGATATGAATAGAAGTTCAAATTAATGTAGAGTTGAAGAAGAATATTTGATTTGAAATTCAATTTTGATTGAGATCCCGATAATGATATAGCAAAGATAGTGATCACCAAAAATTATGCAAGGAACTTTGATGTGTTACTCAGCCATGTTGAAGATAGATTTTCCTCCATGAGGTGATTTTGATCAAGTCATGTGAATGCAAGAATGCAAAATGAATGCCCCTAGAATGATATGCAATCTTCCATTAGTGTCATTTTTAATCTATCTCAAGCAATATAACAATGCCAAAAACTAAATGCAAGCCTAGAATGAATGCAAGATACGACGCAAGTCACTTTGATCTTTTAGCTAGTTTTATCATCATTGAGTTGTTAGTTGTTAGTTGTTAGATATTAGTTGCAAGAAAGCAAACAAAAAAAAGTTCTTTCCATTCTTGTGCAATGATTATGTTGGCTGTCATGACCCTTTATCATTCATATCCTTGGGTTGACTTTCCCAATTTGCATAATACTAAGAAATTTCTCGATGAAAATAGATAAGGAAATAATTCCAATAGATAGCAATCAAAGAAAATATTAGACCCCCTGTCCTTGCTCCTTTAGTCCATAGACATCCTTCAGTTACTTGGAAGACATGATAATAAAAAATTGATAAGAACATACAGTAAGTGAAGAAAATTCCATGTCCCCTTCCTCATTTCTCTAGCCCATAGACATCCTCAAGTAACTTGGAAGACATGATCAGAAAACTCATAACAAGTCTATTTGTGATAGGTGGTGTTGAGAAACATCATTGCTTAAGTTTATGGGTGTTGAGAAACATCATTATTATGTTTTAGTGTTGAGAAACACCATTGTCTTAGTGGCAGAATGCCTGATAGTTTCTAGATAACATGGATGACTCCACTTGGACTAATGGTTTTTTTATGACTAGGAACCGACTCCACAGGATGATTAGGAACTCACCCCTAGCTACATATGTTTGTCTTAAGGACAATATGTGTATTGGTTCCAAGCTATGACAATAGGATACAAGACTGACTATTATGCACAAGGAAGTACAAGCTATGATATGTACAAGCAATGAAGATAAAGATTGATGCAAGATCTTATACAACTGATATATACAGGACTGAGCCTAGGATTTATGATTTTTGGATTTTATTTTTTATGTTTTGTTTGGATTTTAAGATTTTTAAGATTGTTTTTTGGATTTTTAGAAATTTTAAGATTTTTTTGGATTTTTAGAAATTTTAAGATTTTTTTGGATTTTTAAAGATTTTAAGATTTTTTTGGATTTGTAAAAATTTTAAAATTTGATCACTAATTCTCAAGAAATATCACATTCATTTGACCCCAATGTACATCAACACGTAAGGCATTATGGATGGATAAGCAGTCTGATGGAATGGAAGTGGATAAGCAATGATGGATGAAGTGATGAAATGCTTCCTTTAAGGACAGACCCCTCAAGATTACCCAAGATAGGGAAAAAGAATATAGAAATGTAGGCTCATGAAGTGGTGTTGGATAACATATAGGATAATTAAATGATGTCATGAAAAATATGTGGTCCAAAAGAGTGGACATGTCAAGACATTTTTGAGAAACTATTTTGCATTTTTCATTCTTTATTTTGATCAAGACCAAGGGATCAATTGGATAAGAAGTGATGAGATAACGCGATCAGGATAAATGGTGGTGGTGGATATGAGTGAATGGTTTGGGATTAGGGAAAAGATGTTTAAATATATTGAGAATTGAATTGGGGTTAAGAAAGATCATGATAGGGTAGCATGGATGGAAGAAAGCAAATAAGCTCGTGAAAAGGATAGTGGATGCATGATGCTCATGGATACGTTCAAACTTTATCAAGATCAAGGATGTAAGAGGGAATACAGATGCAAATAGGATAGCTAGATGATGAAGGATTACACATGATGCATTTTTTCTGGTTTTCATCATGGTACTTGTCCAAGGTGCCACAAGAAGTATTTTTCACCATAGGACAAGTTTATTTCTCTTTACTTTTTCTACCAAGGTGCATGTTTACCAAATTTTCACCGAGACACTATTTTTTTTTGGAAGGGACTCAAGCCTCTTTCTCTTTGGATAATTCTCCTTTGAAGGATATGGTATGATGGGAAAGGGTCGCTGAAAGGTATGCTCACTAATGTTGATAGGGTTATGGTAGGGAATGAAATAGAGGATAAGGGAGATGGTAACCAAGGATTTGTGCGATGAATTGGATAAGAGGGATAAAAGGATATGGGATGGATGGATAGTAGGTAGGTGCATTATATTGGATAGGGTATTCAAAGGTTTGTGTAGGGGTGTATATAAATGGTGATAAGATCAACATTGACACACATCTTGAAGAGTAGTGGACGGATGGAGGAAAAATGGATGGAATAGATTGAGGCTTTGATGTATGAGGTGATGGAAGTTTTCTAGAACAAGATGGAGTGGAAGACTTTGGAAGCATGGATTCCAACTCTAAGTTTTCCTTTGCGTTTGTTGGGTCTTTTTCTTGCAACCCTCAATCCTAAAAGAGAAAGTGAGATTTATACCTACGCATCATCACCTATTTCACAAAATCTGCATCATCTACAAATTGAGGACAGGAAAAGCCAACATTAACAAGGCATACAATCCTTCTTCACTATGATTTCCATGCACTCAGGAGGGTTTTCATAATAACATAAATCTGTATATATAATAAACCTTTTGTTAAACAATACTATGTAGATACACAACTGTGGATAGTTCTCAATCTTATAGGTAATGTGTATTAAAACTCCACCATCTTATGCAAAATCCTACTTGCATTAACTATGATGAGAACTAGATAACTTAACTCTCACACTAATAAACATGAAAATAAAATGATGTTTAATGATTTGAATCATTTCTGAAACTACTTCAACCCCATACAAATTAGTGCCTTATCCATTGGGTTTACAGAGTCAGACCTATCATCATAATAGAAACCTTGTGAACAAAATAAAACAACAAACACCCAGATGTTAATGCCTTACATTAAAAAATCCATTTGGAATTAAGTTCCTCTTACAAATCCATGTGTGCATCCAAAATTATAAATATTCATTCAAAGGATTTAAATGTTCCCTTGGAAGAGCCCTAGGAATAAACATTTCATAAATAGAAAATTGCAAAGACAACTCTAAATATCCTTGATATTTCAAAATCATATAAAATTGTATATAAAACTCAAGATTACAATTATCTGAACAAAGAGTTTAATCTCCTGCTTGAATAGAATCAATGAACAAACAATTCTATTGCAGAAGACCTACAAGAGGCAAATTGAAACATCGTTGATACATTCAATTTATATAATCTAGAATTCTCAAATAGGAAACAACTTGATGACAAGTCAATATACCTGCACAAAACTACTAAATCCTTTTCTCATAAAGAGACACTTACATGAAAATCATCCTCTCTGTGCACCCTAAAGACTAAGCACCCTTTTGTAAATACAATCAAAAGAAAAAAATTCAAAACTGGAACCTACATTGGAACCCTTTTTCATGGCCCTGAAATCCTCTTCTATAAGAACAAGGGAGCCAACAAGATTTAGGCCAAGAAAAACCACTTGTTATAAACTCAAACTACACGACAGTGACGACACAAAAAACACCAAGAAAAGACAAAAAATCTACCTTCAATGTAACCAACCCTTTGTGTTTCCAACCCACACTATTGAAAGAAAACTGATACGCTCGATAGAAAGGTTACATAAGAATATTTACATATAGGGTATGTTGCTCCCTAAGCCCATTCTAGCACACATCAAATGAATTAGGTACTAACAAGAATGTTACTATTAGGAGGCACCAGATTCATGTCATTATAGCACATTATATGGCTGCAATACCAGAGAAACAAAAATGCAAATCCCTTAGTAAATCTCTTCCAAGGGCATATCAATATTCTAAAAATAATCCAGAAAGAAATACCCGAGGTCTTGACATCTGCTCGTTCTCTTCTCCAACCAACTAACCAATATATTGGAGCCAACAAGAGGAAAAAAAGTGACACTCTCGTGAATTGTGAGTTTGCAATACAGTTCACTTTTTAATATCCCTTTGGCTTCTCACCTTCATTTTAATATCCCTTTAGCTACTGTTTATTCTACCCCGTGCAAATAATCCAAATATTCTTTATTCATTTGTATCTAGAGATACTCCTTATCCTCAATAATATCCATTTTGCTAACATATGGGCAAATGATCCATGCAAAATTCCTACTTATAACCTCCAAATCCCATTTCAATTCTATAAAAATGTACTTGACAGTTCCCTTCAATGTCTGAACTACATGCATATAGAAGTAAATAATCAGAGTCATATCAAAGTCCATAATATTTTTTACTGAAAACACCACAATCTTCTAAAAATTTAGTCTACCAGATTTTTTTTGTTTCTCTTGCATGTCTTATTAAATAAATTTTTTTAACAGGGTCCCCTCACGTGCCTACTCATTTCTGGCAACCTGCCCTGAACAAAAACAAGTTCATTTTTAAAGAAAAGAACCAAATGTTACTACTGACCCTGGTCAATACCATATTAACCATCATATGGAAACCCCTACCACATGGTGCAATCTAATAAGTTTGTGAGTCCACTTATTCATCATCTCAGCACCAGGATTGTGTCTTCTCTTCCTTATCCCTAATGACCATGGACACATAGCACACTATTGCGACTTCACAAGCAACTTCCCTAACTGTAAGCATAACCTTGTGACCCTGCAATTTGACATTTTATGTGTGTCATAACATCGCAACACATTGTCTTAACCATCACAAACTGTTATGACATCATGACACCGACATCTTCTATTTTTATCGCATAGTCACAAGTCCTTCTATTAACTATCAATATGACCTGAGATCATTCGACAATAATTTATTTTAACTACTTGCAAGTTCAAAACCACAAACACTAATTGTCAGAAACCTTGTGACACTACGATCTCCCTTTTTCTCTGCTAAATTTCACATTCTTGCACCATCGTAGCTCTGCTTCCTGACTATGCCATTACCTTGTGAAGTCACAACGAGACAACACCTGTCTTCCACATATCCCCTCACCATATCATCATTCAGTCAGCCTCCTAGGTGGAATGCTCTTCTTCACTACCGATTCTACCAAGTCATCACCATGTGGGTATGGGCCCACAAAATATCCTTTTCGACATCCAACTGACCACCTTTCACTCAAACCGCTTGCCAAAAGGGGCATGCCTTTTGGTACTTCTTTACTGTGTGTTGATGAATAAAAACATTAAAGCTTTCCCTAGTATGACCAATGTGGGATATATGCCTATGATCATTCCTTTGAATAAAATAATGAAATGCATGGCAACATGAAAATAACCCTCATTCCTTAGTTTCATGCATCGAGGGAAGATCCCTTAACTTTTAAACAAAACAACTATCTCCTTCTATAGATCTCTCAACCTGAAAAATGAGACCATGTGACCTCTGAGGAAATACATTTATGCAGCTTGGCTAGATGTTTGTGCAAAAATTTACTATGGCAACGTAAAATTCCTTTAAAAATTGCAACTGCCAATATTGGCTCTTGTTGGGTGTTAGTGTTTAAAACTGTTGCACTACGAAAGCAACCAATATACCCTGAGACCATTATTAGGAATGGTTAACTCCAATTATGAGAGCTCAGCAGGGTAACCAGACCAACTATAGGACAAGACTTTCCTCTACTCTTCTGGCTATATAAAACCAAGGCGGGTGTACCTAATATAGACAAATATTCAACTTTTCACAACTTTTTACACTCTAAATTTTAACAACACATATATGGTAAGAAAGTATGAAAGGATAACCACTCATTCAGTGACTCTTCACTACCATATAGGGCACACAACCAAAAACCACAAAACTTAAAAGGATTGAAATGATTTTGATGTTTTTGATAGGGTAGAATATAGCCAAATCTAATCAAACATGTATCAAAGTAGAAGATACTAATTATTGATCAGTGCTTTATCCATTGGCAATGTTTTTAGTTCAAATATAGGATAGAGAAACTAACTATTGTCAAGGACTCAAAACCATAAATACAAATAAATCAGACCAAACACTTCTTATAAGATCCTTTTATAGAAAAACCCAAAGAACTTATGTCATATCCAAAACATTATTTGATTTGATCCTAGATCAAAACTAAGGACTAATGAAATATACATAGATAAATTCCAAGCAATGAATTAGAAGATTCACAACTCAATAGGTAAGCATCAAGGAGAGACTTAAATCTGAGATACTATATTAAGTACAAAGAATCCAGTATCAATTCCAAAATGCTTCAAAAGGCATGCCACTTCAATAAATGCAACAGATCTACAACTTTCTTCTTCTATGATAATACTCTCTAGATATACATCTGCTATACTCACTAGAAAATAGTAAAAAGGTTTTATGCCTTATGCTACTTGCCCAAAAAATTTCCAGCCTATACTAAATGATCTTGGAAGTCTTTTTATAAGCCAAAGACTGCAACAAGCTTTGGATCATTTATGGTTAGGTCTTAAATCATAAAAACATTACAAGATAAGAGAAATTAATTCATCTCAACAACTAAGTAGCTCTGTCATTAGTCAAGTTGAAACATTCCATACTCCAGTCTGCTAAGAAATCTGATCTAGCCGCCATCCACCTAGGAAATTGCAGAATAAATCCATGTTAAAGGAATAATAGATGGAATGTCTAGTCTTCATTAATTATCTCAAGAATACTCCACCTTTTAGGACTGTAGAAAGGCAACCATCTTCTCTCAACAAGCTCAGGATATTCAAGAACACATCTAATCTGCATTTAAACAATTCTGGAAAAGACACCTTATTGATGGTGAAGAGCGGGAAAATATTAAACTGATTAAAACTAATCAGAAACCCTAAAGAGATAAAATTTTCATAAATGCATTTAGAAACCACCAGATTCCTCTTCATAAAGAATCCAATAGGTGTTCAAATCAAAGCTAGAAAATTAAATTGTTCCATTAAATGCTCTGTTAGAAGATGACATATTTCACCACTTAGAAACCCTACAGAATGCATTTGAAAACTTGAAAATCCATTCCAATGGCTACACCTAGCACATAAATCTCTATCAACGATCCAGATTTAAACTTTATTAGACTTTAAAACATAGTCATTGATCTTATTTAAGTCACTCATGCTTTGAAAATCTGATTGGACATGTAGCATGCAAGCGTGATTCCTTAATGGTTAGAATGCAATCATCTTTCTCCTGAGGATTCGCATTGGTCATTAGATCAATATCAACTTGACTATAGTTTATCTTTACCCTCAGCTTCAAACTGTAGGTTCCACAAACTCGGATAGGACACATGGCCACCAAGTGTAATGCCTCAATGGATAGATCTTGCACACCTTCTTCTTAAGGCTTTACGCCCACTACACGATCTTATTTAACTTAACTGTGCTATAGAAAACATTTCAAAACTGGAACCTACATTGGAACCCTTTTTCATGGCCCTAAAATCCCCTTCTATAAGAACAAGGGAGACAACAAGCTTTAGGCCAAGAAAAACCACTTGTTACAAACTCAAACTACACGACACAAAAAACACCAAGAAAAGACAAAAACTCTACCTTCAACGTAACCAACCCTTTGTGTTTCCAACCCACACTATTGAAAGAAAATGGATATGCTCGATAGAAAGGTTACATAAGAATACTTACATATAGGGTATGTTGCTCCCTTAGCCCATTCTAGCATGCATCAATTGAATCAGGTACTAACAAGAATGTTACTATCAGGACGCAGCAGAGTAGTGTCATTATAGCATAGTATATGGCTGCAATACGGGAGAAACAAAAAAGCAAAGCCCTTAGTAAATCTCTTTCAAGGGAATCTCAATATCCTAAAATAATCCATAAATAAATACCCAAGGTATTGACATATGCTCATTCTCTTCTCCAGCCAACTAACCAATATATTGGAGCCAACAAGAGGATAAAAAGTGACACTCTCATGAATTGTGAGTTTGCAATACAGTTCACTTTTTAATATCCCTTTGGCTGCCCACCTTCATTTTCATATCCCTTTAGCTACTATTTATTTTACCCCATCCAAATAATCCCAATATTATTTATCAGTTTGTATCTAGAGATACTCCTTATCCTTAATAATATCCATTGTTGCTAACATATGGGCAAATGATCCATGCAAAATTCCTACTTATAACCTCCAAATCCCATTTCAATTCTATAAAAATATACTTGACAATTCTGTTCAATGTCTGAACTACAGGCATATAGAAGTAAATAATCAGAGTCATATCAAAGTCCATAATAATTCCTACTGAAAACACCACAATCTTCTAAAAATTTAGCCTGCTAGATATTTTTTTGTTTCTCGTGCATGTCTTATTAAACAATTTTTTTTAACAGCGGGTCCCCTCACGTGCCTACTCATTTCTAGAAACCTACCCTGAATAGAAACAAGTTCATTCTAAAAGAAAAGAACCAAAAGTTACTACTGACCCTGGTCAATACCATATTAACCATCATATGACAACCCCTACCACATGATGCAATCTAATAAGTCTACAAGTCCACTTCTTCATCATCTCAGTACCAGGATTGTCTATTCTCCCTTATCCCTAACGACCATGGACACATAGAACACTATTGTGACTTCACAAGCAACTTCCCTAACCACAAGCATAACCTTGCAACCCTGAAATTTGACATTTTCTTTATGTCATAACATCGCAACACATTGTCTTAACCATCACAAACTATTGTGACATCGTGACACTGACATCTTCTATTTTTATCGCACGGTCGTAAGTCATTCTATTAACTGTCAATATGACCTGTGACCATGCAAAATTCATTTATTTTAACTACTCGTGAGTTAAAAACCACAACCACTAATCGTCAGGAAACCTTACGATGCTATGATCTCCCTTTTTCTCTGCTACATGTCACACTCTTGCACCATCATAGCTCTGCTTCCTGACTGTGTCATTACCTTATGAATTCACAATGAGATGACACCTATCTTCCACATATCCCATCGCCATATCATCATTCAATCAGCCTCCTAGGTGGAATGCTTTGATTCACTACTGATTCTTCCAAGTCATTACCATGTGGGTATGGGCCCACAAAATATCCTTGTCGACATCGAACTGACCACCTCGCATGTGAACCGCTTACCAAAAGGGGCATGCCTTTTGGCACTTCCTTATTGTGTGTTGATGAATAAAAACATTAAATCTTTCCCTAGTATGACCGATGTGGGATATATGCCTATGATCATTCCTTTGAATAAAATAAATAAATGCATGGAAACATGAAAATAACCCTCATTCCTCAGTTTCATGCATCTAGGGAAGATCCCTTAACTTTTAAACAAAACAACTCTCTCCTTCTATATATCTCTCAACCTGAAAAATGAGACCACGTGACCTCTGAGGAAATCCATTTCTACAACTTGGCTAGATGTTTGTGCAAAAATTTACTATGGCAACCTAAAATTCCTTTAAAATTTGCAAATGCCAATATTGGCTCTTGTTGGGTGTTGGTGTTTAAAACTGTTGTGCTATGAAAGCAACCAATATACCCTGAGACCATTATTAGGAATGGTTAACTCCAAGTATGAGAGCTCAGTAGGGTAACTGGGCTGACTATAGGACTAGATTGTCCTCTACTCTTCTGGCTCTGTAAAACTAAGGTAGGTGCACCTAATCTAGACATATATTCAACTTTTCATAACTTTTTACACTCTGGATTTTAACAACAGATAAATGGTAAGAAAGTATGAAATGATAACCACTCATTTAGTGACTCTTCACTACCATGCAGGACACACAACCACAAAACTTAAAAGGACTGAAATGATTTTGATGTTTTTGATAGGGAAGAATATAGCCAAATCTAATCAGACATGTATCAAAGTAGAAGATACTAATTATTGATCAGTGCTTTATCCATTGGGCAATGTTTTTAGTTCAAATACAGGACAAAGAAACTAACTATTGTCAACGACTCAAAACCATAAATACAAATAAATCAGACCAAACACTTCTTATAAGATCCTTCTATAGACAAACCCAAATAAATTATGTCATATCCAAAACATTATTTGATTTGATCCTAGATCAAAACTAATGACTAATTACATATACACAGATAAATTCCATGTAATGAATTAGAAGATTCACAACTCAACAGGTAAGCACCAAGGAGAGACTTAAATCTGAGATACTGTATTAAGTACAAAGAATCCAGTTTCAATTCCAAAATGCTTCAAAACACATGCCAATTCAATAAATACAACAAATATGCAACTTCCTTCTTCTATGATAATATTCTCTAGATATACATCTTCTATACTCACTAGAAAATAGTAAAAAGGTCTTATGCCTTATGCTACTTGCCCAAAAAAATTCCAGTTTTAAGACAAAGACTGCAAAAAGCTTTGGATCATTTAGGGTTAAGGCTTAAATCATAAAAACATTACAAGACAAGAGAAATTAATTCATCTCAACAACTAAGAATCTCTATCATTATTCAAGTTAACATTCCATACTCCAGTCTGCTAAGAAATCTGATCTAGCCGCCATGAACCTAGGAAATTGTTGAATACATCCCTGTTAAAGGAATAATAGATGGAATGTCTAGTCTGCATTAATTATCTCAAGAATACTCCAACTTTTAGGACTAAAGAAAGGAAACCATCTTCTCTCTAGAATCTTAGGATATTCAAGAATATATCTAATCTGCATTTAAAAAATTCTGGAAAAGATACCTTATTGATGGTGAAGAGTAGGAAAAGATTAAATTGATTAAAAGTAATCAGAAACCCTAAAGAGATAACCTTTTCATAAATGCATTTAGAAACCACCAGATTCTTCTTCATATAGCATCCAATAGGTATTCAAATCAAAGCTAGAAAATTAAATTGTTCCATTAAATGCTATGTTAGAAGATGACATATTTCACCACTTAGAAACCGTACAAAATGCATTTGAAATTTTGAAAATCCATTCCAACAGCTACAAATGGCACATAAATCTCCATCAAGGATCTATACTTAAACTTTATCAGACATTAAAACACATTCGTTGATCTTATTTAAGTCACCTGAGCTTTGAAAATTTGATTGGACATGTGGCATGAAGGCGCGATGTCTTAATGGTGAGAACGTGATCATCTTTCTCTGGAGGATTCATGATGGTTGTTAGGTCAATATCAACTTGACTATACATTACCTTTACCCTTAGCTTCAAACTGTAGGTCCCACAAACTCAGATAGGACACGTAGCCACCAATTGTAATGCCTCAATGGAAAGATCTCGCTCATTTTCTTCATAAGGCTTTAGGCCCACTGCACAGTCTTAATTAACTTAACTATTCTTTACCTTACTCTTATTGACTTTAGTCAGACCCATTGGGACACATGTCTTCTAGGAATAAAGCCTTAAATATTAGATCTTGTGCATCTTTGATTTGAGCCTTCATGCCAACCACAAGATCTTTTGAAACCTACTGAGTCTTTAACTGCCTTAGTGACTCTAGGACCATGACATCAACAGTGACATGCATCACTTTGGCACAATACCTTAAGGATTAAATAACTTCATCTTTGCATTTAAGCCTTCACACCTATCATCTGATCTAACTCTGGTCTAAACTTGACATATAACTATCCTTTTAACTCTGATCAGTCATTTCATTTGTATCTCCAAGTCGCCAGATGATTTCTCTAACCCTAGTCACGTCTAGAGATTTAGAAACCACCACAAGATCCATCTGTCCTTGGAACACACTACAGCATCCTGTCAAATCTCTGAGTACAATAGTTAACCTAGGCTTTATCTAGAGATTCAACGACTATGCATTCTCACAATCTCTATGAGTTTGTCTTAACCTAAGTCAAATTTAGAGATCTAGAGATAAACAGTATCTCATAATCACTAAGTCTTTGTATTGACCCTTGGTTTATTTGGATACTTAGCATAAACCCTTGATCCTAATCTTGATCCATGACTCTTATCCTTCCTCTCAAAACCTGACTTGTATTTTTCCTAACCATGCTTGACTCTGAGTCTATCTAGAGATTCAGCATCAACTGAGTCTCCAACTCACTAAATACTTTCCTTGACCTGAGTTATATTTAGAGATCAAGCGTGGTCCATCAGATTAGTGATTGCATTGACGGTCCTGATTTGATCTTCCCTAAACCACCCTGACTTAATCTTAACCCAAGCTTTATCTTGAGATTCAAAGATAATGTAGTCATCAGGTCACTGAAAGAAAACCTTGACCATGGGTTCATCCAAAGATCTAGATGTTGGAATTAATGTGAAGTGTGTACTGAGAGGGGAGGGGTGAATTAGTACCTCTAAAACTTTGGTATCTTTTAACCTTTATCCTTTGAGTAATCAATTGTTTATCCAACCATTTGTTCTATGATATCTTGGTGTAAGATTTATCAATTCATAAACTTAACAAACATGTGAACATTCATAAAAAAATTCATGAAAGTAATTGACACATAATACAAGATATGATAACGTAGAAAACTCCTGTTAGGAAGTAAAAATTGTGGTGGGGATGGAACCCACAAATTCTCCACTATCTGCAGATTGGAAGGGGTTGGTTAAGGCTTACAATTTGATCACTTATGATGATCTACCCTGTTAGGAGTATCTGTGGAGACCTATTAAAGTCTACTCTATTAAGAGCTTTAGCAACACTATTTAGTGTGCACTCGGTTAAGAGATTTACAATTGGATGGTTAAATCCACCTTCCTTGAAAGGTTTTTTACACTTTGCTTCACTTGTTAGAATGTAAGAAAATTACACTTTGACCTGAGTGTATGCAATCTCCTATTTCTGATTAAAGATCCATTTAAGATTACATGTATAAGTGTATCACCTAAGTTGATTGAATAATACATCTGTTGCTCGGTAGCCTCTATTCTTGGTTCTTGATAACCAAATTCAGCTTTTTTTGTTTTAGTTCTTGAAACTTTTAGTCTAATCCATAGATGTGCTCGTAGGATTCATTCATCCTCTCATCCATAATAGTGAATGATTACAACATCTATTTATAAGATAGATTGACCTAATTAAGTTTCACGTAAAACAATATTAACTCTAAGATCATAGGTTTACAACTTGACTTTTATCTTTTAGTCTATGTGTTTTAAATCAGTTAGATTGATTAAAACACTTACACTAATGTTTCTTGTCCCTAAATAAATGATTTTAAAACAAATCAAGACTCTATAAATAGAATAAGAATGTTTCATCTGACGTGGAAGTCAGATCCACTTTTTGTGGGCTGCAACTGACTTTCAGTTTCTGTCGGTCGGTTATGCTCTGAAGTTAGTTTGAATGTCTCTCAGTATTCCTTGCTTGAACTTTATCTCAAGTTCCACTTTGACTATTCTCTTGGGTTGTAGTTTAACCTGCTCGTCAGGTTCCACTATCAGGTTCCTCTTTATCATTTTCACTTTGCATTTTTTATTTACACACAAAACTGTGTCATCGGTTTTCTTTGTACTTAGCAATTTTTGGTGATCTCTGATATCTGTATTTTCAATTTTCTCTTATCCTATCTTTCGATGTATGTTTATCGAAGATATTATTTGCATACTAATGGCAAAATAATGTCATCAATCTCCCCCTTTGACATTAGTATCAAAAACTGATGTGTAAAATACCAACAAAATGTTTAGTATGTACACCATATATATTCCTTAGTCATTTCATGACTCCCCCTATGCATATGTCGGTATAGTATAAGTGTATGTACATGATACTTTGTTCTTTTTCACCTTGTGTTGTATAAATCATATCATATCATTATACTCCCTTTTTTTTTGTTCTTTTTTGTACTGTATAGTTTCCCATCTGTACATATCATTATTTTCCCCCTTTTTTAATATTAAGGGAAAAGTTTTATACCTATAACTTATCAAAAATATGAGAGTGTGAGGACTTCATGTCCTCCATCATATTCTCCCATTTTTCCTTTAGGTTGTCTAGAGCCATGTGCTTGAGTGTGATTCTTGCATGCATATCATAGATGTTGTCTTCTACAAACATCTCAGGGGTGGCTATCAGTTGTCTTGCTGAACTGGTATGATGTTGAAGCAGTGTTAGATTTGGTATAAGTTGACCTCAGAGCTCGGTAACCTCTTCCCTAAATTGTGTTTCTGCTTCCCATAGTTCTTGTCTTAACCTTTTTATCTCGACAATTTTCTCATAATACAACTTTATTGCATTGTCATCGGTGGTTAAGCCTTTAGCACTAGTAGCTAGATCAGAATCTAACTTTGTTATTTTATGACTATGATGTTAATATGAATTCAGAATAACTAAGAGGGGGGGTGAATTAGTTATCCTCAGGTCTAGATGTGCCCCTATAAAACTTTAAATCAACTTCAAGAACTCAGATCTTCTTGGCAGTAATAAACAATAAAAGTGTGCAGTTTACTATACTAATGAAATAGGCTTGCAGAAACTTAATAGTAAAACACAACAATAACATTCACACATTTTGACACCATGATTTAACATGGAAACCCAATATGGGAAAAACTACTAGTAACATGGTACCAAAATTTTACTCTTCTAAAGTAATGCCCTGTGAGGAGCCAACCCTGTCAAAGGTTACAAAACACACTGTCAAATGTGACCTGGTTAAAGGATTTAATCACCCTGTTAGGAGTGGCCTTGTTAGAGGACTTAGAAAATTCCAATCTGAATGTCACCTTGTTCAAAGGATTTATACAATGACTATTAGGTCAACATGGTTAAAGGATTTGAACTGATACAATGGTTAGAAAGTAATCAGCAGGTGTGATCTGATTCATACAACTTAATTTGCAAATCTAGATCTTGATTCAACTCTAATGCTAATTTACTGAGTGGCCTCCATTCTCATCTCAAACTTCAGATCTGCTTGGAAATTTGTCAAGCAATCTCTCTCTACTTCTATGTTCAGCCTTCTCTGCTTAGGTCTTGCCAATCAGTCAATTAACCACGCAACACTTTACATTCCACTTTGATATCTTAACAATAACCACAGTAAGTTATATTATACCTCTTCATCTAGGTCAGATAAATCTTTTGCCTCTTAATCAAGATCATAGATCTTAGGTTAGGTCAGATCCAATAGATCTTTCCATCTTTACATTTAATTTACTTCTCCAATACAATCATTAATTAACCATTGAATCCATGTGCTAATAACGGTTTCCCGTGCATTAAATGAATATGGACCAATCTTAATTAATAATGCATATCCCAATAAAATCAATTATGTTGGCCATAGATCTCAGATCTCATCAATAAACAAAATACTGATGCTCGGCATTTCACTGTCTCCCTTGACATTTCACTAGCGCTCGGCATCATCTTTTCTTTGCTTGGCATTGACTTTCGCTTTGCTCGGCATCGAGTTTGCTTTTCTCAGCATTGACCTTCCAGTGAACTGTCAGTGCTAGATAAACAACATATCACTTTTCTAAAGTGCCAGATGATCAAGTACCCTGATTTATACTCATAACTCAACCATTTCCTTTGTCTTCTTGTTATCCCATTCTTTATGAATCTTCAACAATCAATGGATAAGGTACTCAAACATACAGCGATAGTCTCACCAGTTAAGGTTTTACATCAATGACAAAATAACAATTGTCTACATTATAGCAATCTTTCCAACAATCTCCCTCTTTGGCATTCATGGCAACACTAAACTATAAAACAATAATTTCCAACCAAAGTTACCATACAATCCAAAAAGTGTCTACGTTCCTGATATGAACAAATCTTCATTAATGTCTTTAGCTTCATTCTGACTCCCTCTATGTCTATAATCACACTGATTTTTTCTATTACTATTTAGCTTCCTCTTTCAGTGATATCTCCCTTGTATCTGTTGTTACTTGTTGTTTTAGCAATAATATCCCTCTTTGACAACAATGCCAAAGATGTTGACATCTTTATCATGCATATTTTTCTGTTCCAATCTTTGTATCATGTTGTTCCTGTCATCTTTGTGTATGACTGTTTTACTTTTCTGTTCTGGTTTTCCACTTCACAGTTTTTAGGCAGCATCCTAAAAATGTGACTTACTGTGCATCAATGTGTTAAGTGTTATGATTAAAACATTTGATGCAAAAGTACCATTCCCAACTAGTTAGCCTCAGCCAGGGGAATTACCCCCAATTTACCTCTTAGATACTCATGAGCATCCTTGGGTAACACTTTTGTAAATATGTCTACCAACTATTCCTTAGTGTTCACATATTCCAGTCTCACTTCTTTCTTCTGTACCATCTCTCTCAAGTAATGATACTTGATAGCTATATGTTTTGTCTTAGAGTGCATTACAGGATTTTTAGAAATATTAATGGCACTCATGCTATCACAATATATGACAACTGGTTTTGTGATTTCCTCTTTCATACCTTTCAGTAGTACCTTCAACCACACAATGTTTGAACAGTTAACTACTGCTGCCACATACTCAGCTTCAGTTGTAGATTGTGAGGTGCAATTTTGTTTCTTTCTTTTCCATGAAACTAATCTTTTCCCCAAAATAAATCCTCCTCCTGTGGTGCTTTTTCTATCATCAACATTACTAGCCCAGTCAGAATCAGTATAGACTCTGAGTTCAAACTTGTCATTCTTTTTGTAATATAGGCCATAATCTTCTGTACCTTTCAAATATCTCAAAATTCTTTTTACCGCCATAATATGTGTCTCTTTTGGATTAGCAGAAAATCTACCAACAATTCCAAATGCTAATGCAATATCAGGTCCACTATGTACAACATATTGTAACTTACCAATCATTGATCTGTACAGTGTTTGATTTACCTCTTTTGTATCATCATTCTTTGTCAACTTCTGTCCAGTAGCCATGGGTGTACTCACTGGTTTTGAATCTTCCATACCAAAAGTTTTTAGTATCTCCTTGATATATTTTGATTGTGTAATATAGATACCATTCTTTATTTGATGTATTTGTAGTCCAACAAAGAACTTTATCTCACCAAACATAGACATTTCAAATTCAGTTTGCATCTCCTTTGAAAATGCTTTGCATATCATATCTTGTCCACTGAATATGATGTCATCCATAAAAATTTCAGCCAATAAAATTCCTTTACCTTGCTCTATCTTCAAATACAGATTGTTGTTGTCATTAGATCTTACAAATCCAATCTTCATCAGATAATTGTGCAATGTTTCATACCATGCTCTTGGTGCTTGCTTCAGTCCATATAATGCCTTGTGTAGTCTACAAACCATGTTCCTCTTACTTGGGTCAACAAATCCATCAACTTGTTCAATATCTACTTCTTCTTCTAGTATCCCATTTAGAAATGCAGACTTCACATCCATTTTATAGACTTTAAATCCTTTGTAGGCTCCATATGCAAGCAGAATTCTCACACCCTCTAATCTTGCAACTGGGGCGAATGTCTCTCCATAGTCAATTCCTTCCCCTTGTGCATAATCCTTGCATACCAGTCTTGCTTTATTCCTTGTGACCTCTCCATGTTCATTCAGCTTGTTTTTGAATACCAGCTTAGTACCAATTACATTTTTGTTTTTAGGTCTAGGTACTAGTGTCCATGTCTTGTTCTTTTCAATCTGGTCTATCTCTTCGTTCATGGCTTGAATCTAGTCTTCATTATCCAAAGAATCTTTTACTTTCTTAGGCTCGAAATCACACAACAAACATGTGTCTTCTCTTAATTTTCCTCTTGTCATGAATGCATAATCCTTTTCTCCTATGATTTGATCAGGTTTAAGGTGCCTTCTTACATATTTTTCCAAAGTAGGATCTTTCTCAGCTTCATTTTGATCGTTCAAGTTCAGTTCAGGGTGAAACTATGACTCGGAATCTCCATCAGATAGCTCGGCAATCACTTCCTATTGCTGGGCAATGTCATTCTGTGTCTCGGCAGGTGCAGACTGTTGCTCCACAACTTCATTTTTAGTTTCATTAGAATCCTCTTCCTCGGGATATGTGAATGATCTGTAACTTTCAGGCTCAATCATGCTTTCAGCTTCATTTCTTTCTACATATTCATCAATTCTAACATTTACACTTTCCACAATTTTTTTAGTGTTAGAATTCAAACATTTGTATGCCTTACTTTTAGTATAATATCCAAGAAATATGCCTTCTTCTCCTTTAGCATCAAGTTTACCATTTTTGTTATCCTTCAGTATAAAACATTTGCTCCCAAAGGCTTTGAAGTAACTTACAGTAGGTGCATATCCATACCATAGCTCGTAAGGTGTAGAATTTGTACCTTTCTTGACTTGTACTATGTTCAAGGTATAAACAGCTGTGCTTACAACTTCTCTCCAATATTTTTTTGCAACCTTTTTCTCCATCATTAATGTTCTGGCACAATCCATGATAGATCAATTTCTCCTTTCAGCTATACCATTTTGTGGTGGTGTCCTAGGTGCTGACATCTATCTTTTTATCCCTCGGTCATTGTAGAACCAGATGAGCTCATTAGAAATAAATTCTCCTCCTTTGTTAGATCTCAGACATTTCAGGCTCTTACCTATTTCCTTTTCAACTTTTACCAAGTACCACTTAAATAACTCAAATGCATCAGATTTTTCTTTGAGAAACATAACAGTCATCATCCTAGAATAGTCATCTACAAATAGAATAAAATATTTGTCTCCACAGTAGATTTTCTCACCAATAGGTCCACAAAGGTCAGTATGAACTAATTCCAGAATATTCTCAGAAGTATGAGTTTTTCTTTTAAAACTAGATTTAGTCATCTTGCCCAACTGACATTGCTTACACATTACATTTTCAGGTTTCTTTAACTTAGGCAGCCCTCTAACCTTTTTCAATTTACTTATGCTTACCAAGTTATCAAAGTTAACATGACATAGCCTCTTATGTCATAGCCAAACATCATTATATTATGCAAACAAGCATGTCTCTTCAGCTAAATCCAGATAAAAAAAGTTACCTTTTGTTTTCTCACCGCCTCCACCTAGTTCTCCATTGGCATCATAGATCTTTTCTTTTTCTGTGATGGAACTCAACTCTGTAACAAGAAGTGTTTAGTTGTGAAACACTCAACAAGTTATACTTAAGATCATCAACCCAGTATACATCATCACATCAAATCTTATTAGTCAATTGAACTAATCCTTTCCCTTTGACTCTACAAGGTGTGTCATTACCAAATTTAACATATCCACCTTTGCATTGATCTAATGTTTCAAATTTGTCCTTATCACCAGTCATGTGATGTGAACAACCACTGTCAATA
>MU223593.1:3962629-3978193 GCA_018584345.1 Thuja plicata
AAAGTAATCAGCAGGTGTGATCTGATTCATACAACTTACTTTGCAAATCCAGATCCAGTTTCAACTCTAATGCTAATTCACTGAGTGGCCTCCATTCTCATCTCAAACTTTAGATCTGCTTGGAAATCCTTCAAGCAATCTCTCTCTGCTTCTTTGTTCAGCCTTCTCTACTCAGGTCTTGCCAATCAGTCAATTAACCATGCAACACTTTGCATTCCACTTTGATATATTAACAATAACCACAGTAGGTTATATTATACCTCTTCATCTAGGTCATATAAATATTTTGCCACTTAATCAAGATCATAGATCTTAGGTTAGGTCAGATCCAACGGATCTTTCCATCTTTACATTTAATTTACTTCTCCAATATAGTCATTAATTAACCATTGAATCCATGCGCTAATAATAGTTTCTCATGCATTAAATGAATATGGACCAATCTTAATTAATAATGCATATCCCAATAAAATCAATTATGTCAGCCATAGATCTCAAATCTCATCAATAAAAAAAATACTGATGCTTGGCATTTCATTGTCTACCTCGGCATTTCACTGGCGCTCGGCATCATCTTTGCTTTGCTCGGCATTAACCTTCCAATGAACTGTCGGTGCTAGATAAACAACATATCACTTTGTCAAAGTGCTAGATGATCAAGTACCCTAGTTTATACTTATAACTCAACCATTTCCTTGGTCTTCTTTTTAGCCCATTCTTTTCAAATCTTCATCAATCAATGGATAAGGTACTCAAACATACAGCGATAGTCTCACCAGTTAAGGTTTGACATCAATGAAAAAATAATAATTGTCTACATTGTAGCAATCTTTCCAACATACGATCCTTAGTGAATTTATCAATTGTGCTCAATTGTTGTATCAAGGAAATAGCTTCAGCAATTATTGGATCTAATTCACTTACTAATTATGAAAGCTTTACCTTGTTTTCTGTCACTTCTTGGCTGATCTTTTCAACAAGTTTGTGCTGATATTTCTGCTATGCTCACTCCTTAATTTCCTTTTTTGCATCAATGTTCTATGTTGTGATGGCCTCGGTGAGAGTGGCTAGTTGATCAAGGATAGGTTTTTTGTGATCAACATCAACATCGGGTACAATCTGATGCAAGATATCCCTAGTTGTCTCTAGTACCATGGAGTCTATGTGCTGCTTTCTTAGCTTCTCCCGTAGTGCCTTCCTTTGGAATATTTCACCGTACTCTTTAAGTTCTTCATAGTCTAGTGTAGTTGGGTCACATTTGGGTATCTCAATTATCTCATCTAGAGTGACTTCCAGCTTACTCTTTTTGGATTTCTTCTTCTTCTTCTGAGTTTCACTTGAGTGTAAGACCATAGCTATCTTCTTGGATTTGTCTATTGTGTTGGATGAAGTGATTTGGGGTGTTGCCTCTTTTTGTTTTTGTTCCTCGGTGTCAGCTTGTTATTTTTGAGTGGACATCTCCACATCCACCTTTACATTATCTGTAGCAACCTTTTTGGTTTCATCAGGAGTTCCATCTTTTTTTTTAGCTCCTTCATCAGTATCCTTATGTACTTCATCTTCCTTTGTCTATGCATCCTTCTCAATAGTGTCTCCATCTATTTTCTTTAAATCTCCTTTTGTAACATTGTCATTTTCGATTACAATATAAGTGTTTCCAATGATATTCTGGTCATCAGTGTTGTCTTTCTTTCCTTCATCCCCTGCATCCTCAGAATGCTTGCATCAATATTGGCATGTTTCTTGATATGTTCATCTATGAAGTATCATGTTCATCATTCTTGTCCTCGGTAATAGTGACATCTTCATCTTTTTTTTATTTCTTCTGCTGGATCATCGGTTATACCAATGATTATGTTGTCCACAATGTTGTCCATAGTGGTGTCTGGCCATGTCTCATCTGCAACATCCATATTCTTGTTGCATGTGGTTTCCAGTTCCTCTTTGTCCAATTCAACACTTGTGATGATAATTGGTTCGGTGCTCTTAGTAGCTTGATCATCCTTGGTTTCTTGATTCTCGGTTAGAGCTCCCTGTGGCTTGGGACTTGTTTCCTTAGTATGTTTATTGAGTATCTTACTCCAAATTTTGTTGTTGTCCTTCTCAAGCTCTATTAGCTTTCCATCAAGTATCTTGTAAGCTCTCATATTGGGTGAGAACGCTTGTGCATGTTTCTCCATCATCTCCTTGATTTCTTCCATTTTGGATTCAAGAGGGATAAGAGAAACAAGGACTTTTTCCCTTACCTCTTTCTCATTCTTTAATGCATAGGTCCATCTAGCAGATATTCTATCATATAGTGCATTGGGAATTTTTTCATAGAATTGTACTAGTACATATTTAAATGTACTCATCTTTTTGATGATTGCCTCTTCAATCTTGTTCTGGTCCAAGGGATCTAGAGTTAACCATCTTCTGACTTTTGACTCAATAATTGATCCTGATTTAACCATTAGTGCACATACCTGATCAATGGTTTTAGGGACCTTACTCTCCTCCTCGTGAACACCTTCATCATGTTCTATGTCCTCAATATCTTCACTGGTTCTAATGAACTTTCTTCTCTTTGTTGGCCTTCTTTTTTGTGTTGTCAGTTTCCTCTTGTAGGTTCCTACTTGACCTTTCTTCAATGGTGAAGGACTTGTGTCCTTAGCTGTCTAGATTCTTGTTCTTGAAGCAACTGTGGTTCTAGGCTTCTTAGCTAGTGTTGGTAATGGAGTATCTGACTCTATAGACCAAAAGCCTTTTCTTCAAGTTCTTTACCATTTTATCTTTCTTCCTGTCTATTTGCTTTACAACCAAGCCATTTTTTATTCTTGCTTTGGCCTCTTCATAAGTGCCAAACTTTGGTTGTGTTTTGTCTAAGGTTTCATTTATCAATGCATCAATTGCATTGGATGCTTGATCAATGTTTACCTCATAGTCTAATGGTTGTAACCATTTTGTCCTTGGTACAATAGTCTTGATGTATGTGTGGTCTATTTCAACCATGAAACATATATCATTCTTCAATTTCTCAATTAGTTGCTCTGGGATCCTTACTCTTTTTTGCGCTCTGTCCTTGAATCCAGTAAAGTACTCATCCATGACTGTCTCAAAATTGTCTCCCAGTGATTTTATGTATTCACTGATCTGTATGGTGACTAGTCTAGTGGTATCCCATTTTACATCTCCTACTAATGGAAAATATTCTTGGAAGTAAAATAAAATGCACATGATAAGTGAGCCAAACTTACCTGTATTTATCTTTGCATTTCTTATTGTTCTCAATTTTTCTTCTAACTGGTTGAGTAGAAGTTCTGACAGATCCAACTGATTTCCTTTATTTACAATTTTATATGATGTATCCACTGCTTCAGATGCTATGTTGTTCATCCTGCCAGCTTGAAATAATTTGTAGCCTAGGACACATGCTCCAAATTGCAGCTCATCATCTATGATAGTGGATACCTTGAGTCCTCTTCCATCACACTTGGCTCCTATGTTATTTTCAATTTCAGCCTTGGGTGGGTGTTTCAATTCCTTTACCTTATTGATTATAGGATAACCAGTGGCTACATGAATAACATCTTGGGTTATCATTTTAGGCTCATCCAGCCATAGATTATGATTGTGAATTTTGCTCAATACTAATTGAATCCACTCGGTCTTGAATACCTTTGGGAACAATAGGGTATTTCTGAGTCCTTTCACTTCTATGTGCTTGTGCTCATCTTTTATAGATCCATAATCATTACAGAGCTTCTTGAAAGCTTGTTCAACCTCCAGGTCGCCAATTTCTACAATCTTGCAGTGAATGTATGCTCGCACGTCTTCGACGAGCAAAACCCTAGTTGGTATTTGCAAGAATTCTCCAGCATTGTCGGGTTGTGATGCAACCTCTGGGCATATCTTGTAATGGGGTTCCTCGCAAGTAGAATTATTGATAAGTTTAACCTTATCCTTGTTGATGTTCTTCAATTTAGTGGTTCTTGAAGTCGTGGCCATTATTTGAGACATTTAGGGCTTTCTGTAAATGTATAAAATAGAGTTCTCGGTTAACATAGGAACTTACTGTTTACTTTTGTAGTGGTTACTGATCTGTTTGGAGTGTTGTGGGTTGAGTTGAAGTCGCTCTTTGATGTTATCAATGTGTGCTCAAATTTTACTTTCGTCGCTATGCTCTGCTTGCTGGTGAATAATGAAACCCTTTCATCACCTTTTTATAGATGTCTGCCCTAAAACAAGTTATTAATGCTCAACCACTCCTCAGTGTGTGAAGACAAAGTCATCGGGTTAAACACTAACTTCTCTCTTTGGTGATGATGTGATGCTTCAAGGCAGTCATCTAACTTCTTGCTTTTACCGACGAGTTTTGGTGTATGATGAAGATGACTTTGTTTGCTTGCTTATTTACCGACAATTCTTGGTTTACACTAGCAACTTTTGCTTTTACATGTTAACCGACTATTTTTGGTAAGTGTAGGTAGTTTATCTTTGAGTGTATATCGATGCATTTCGGTATGTATTACCCGATGGAATAGTTTTCATAGATTTTAACAAATAATATCATGATGCATCTTTGCTTATGCGAATTTGGCATTTCATCAACATATTATGGAACTAATGTAAAATACTACTTAGTGTAATGTAGTTCCATACTTACTTGTTCAGCTTAGGTGGGGGTGGTGGTGTCACCAGATCCATTGGATAGGGTGTCACCAATTGTATTTCTCGATCTAGCTTCATCATTATTTGTAGATTTTCTCCACATTTTGTTTCTCATCTTCCAGATATCTTCAATGGTATTTCCATTGGGAAATGTGTTGGTCTCTATCATTCGGTCTCTGCAGTCTTTCTTGAGATTACCAACTTTATGACAGTGTAAGCATGCCATTATGGGGTTAGTCCATCCTCTAGATTTTCTTGTCCACTATCTCATATAGTTTGCAGCAATGTGACCAAATCTTCCACATGATGTACAATTTGTCCATGTGTTGTAATCTCATACATACTGGTTACCAACTCTTTTCAGTTGATAGGCAGTTTCTTAACCTTTAGGCTTCCATGTTTTCTTTTTCTTCTTCCAGCATTCAAGAGTTGTGTGCCCATTGATTTTACAAGTAGGACAGTATTTTTCCATGTAGGTTTCCTTCTTTGGTTGTTTCATCTTAGACTTATATTCATGTGCTTTATGTCCTTTCTTGTTACATTTATAAAATAAACCTATGAATGAAGATGTGGATTTAGGAATACCTTTCATTTTGCTCCTGCATACATTTGATGTGTGGACTTACTTTCCACAGTGATTTCATGTCAACTTTCTTGGTCTTGGATTTGCATAGACATTCTTTGGATCATCTTGATTGGGTGATTCTCCATTTTTGGTATAGCCTAGACCGGTGTTGTTGTTGATTCTCCATTGTCCATCAAGAAAATCATCCATTCGTTTATTGCTTTGTTCAGGTTTCTTGATAATTTCATTATGCTGCTACTGAATTTTGATTTCTTGTTTTAGATTTTTATTTTCTTCCCTTAGCTCACTGATAGCTTCTATTCTTTCAATGATTTCAACATTCATTATGTTTGCCTCTTGACTCATAAGAATAATCTGATTTGTAATCTCATGGTGATGTTCTATTAATCTTTGTATTTCAGATTCTTTCTCTTGTAGTTTTTCAGTAATCTTCCTTCTACCATAAATAACTAGTGTTCTTTCTTGCTCAGCGTGTCTAGCATTGTTCATGACATCAATCATTCTCACCATCTATGTCTCTTGACCGATTTGCAGAGATTTTACTAGTCCAGCCATATGTTGATTCATTTAGGCTTGTGATGCTTTCTTATGATGTGTCTGATGCTTTGCTTGTGGATGATCCTGAAGATTCAATGAAATCTGGTATCTCCTCCTCATGGTAATTTTTTTCATTACAGCGAGATGCCATAATATTTATGTCATCTAACAACTATCTCATCTTGATTCTAGCTTCTTTATACTACTCATAGAAGATCTGAATTTCTAGCTTCTAATTCTCAATACTCTTGTCAAGTTTGTACTTCTCCATTGTATGATCTTTTCTCTTGAGCCTTTAATCTTTCCAAATAAGAGACTTAGCTCTGATACCAATTGTTGGAATTAATGGGAAGTGTGTACTGAGAGGGGAGGGGTGAATTAGTACCTCTAAAACTTTTGTATCTTTTAACCTTTATCCTTTGAGCAATCAATTGTTTATCCAACCATCTGTTCTATGCTATCTTGGTGTAAGATTTATCAGTTCATAAACTTAACAAACATGTGACCTTTCATAGAAACATTCATGAAAGTAATTGACACATAACACAAGATATGATAACATAGAAAACTCCTGTTAGGAAGTAAAAACTGCGGTGGGGATGGCACCCACAATTTCTTCACTATCTGCAGATTGGAAGGGAATGGTTAAGACTTACAATTTGATCACTTCTGATGATCTACCCTATTAGGAGTATCTATGGAGACTTGTTAAAGTCTACTCTGTTAAGATCTTTAGCAACACCATTTAGTGTGCACTCGATTAAGAGATTTACAATTGGATGGTTAAATCCACCTTCCTTGAAAGGATTTTTACACTTTGCTTCACTTGTTAGAATGTAAGAAAATTACACTTTGACCTGAGTGTATGCAATCTCCTATTTCTGATTACAGATCTATTTAAGATTACATGTATAAGTTTATCACCTAATGTGATTGAATAATACCTCTGTTGCTATGTAGCCTCTATTCTTGGTTCTTGATAACCAAATTCACCTTTTATTGTTTTGGTTCTCGAAACTTTCAATCTAATCCATAGATGTGCTCGTAGGCTTCATTCATCCTCTCATCCATAATAGTGAATGATTACAACATCTATTTATAAGATAGATTGACCTAATTAAGTTTCACATAAAATAATATTAACTCTAAGATCATAGGTTTACAACTTGACCTTGATCTTTTAGTCTATGTGTTTTAAATCATGTAGATTGATTAAAACACTTACATTAATGTTTCTTATCCCTAAAGAAATGGTTTTAAAACAAATCAAGACTCTATAAATAGAATAAGAATGTTTTATTTGATGTGGAAGGCAGATCCACTTGTTGCGGGCTGCAACTGACTTTCAGTTTCTTTTGGTCGGTTATGCTCTGAAGTCAATTTGACTCTCTCAGTGTTCCTTTCTTAAACCATCTCTCAGGTTCCACTTTGACTATTCTCTCAGGTTGTACTTTAACATACTCATTGGGTTCCACTGTTAGGTTTCTCTTTATCCTTTTCACTTTGCATTTTAGGTTTACACACAAAACTATGTCGTCAATTTTCTTTGTACTTAGCAATTTTTGGTGATCTTTGATATCTATTTTTTGGTTTGCTCTTGTCCTATTTTTTGGTGTATGTTTACCGAAGATCTTCTTTGCATACTAATGGAAAAATAATGTCATCACTAGTGCAATCCACGTGATCATGACCTGAATAAAACTTGATCAATGGCCCTCATTGAATCTCCCAATGTTTGAGTTGACCTCATCTTTATCCAGCAATCACATGCAAACCACACGATGTAAACTGGATCTACTGCCTATGCTTGATAGTTGAATGAAATCTTATACTTGAACTTAATCTAGTGACTCAGTGCCAACCACAAGATTAGAGAAAGGACATGAACATATCAACGATATGCGCGTAATCTCCAAAGGAAAAGGAATATTCAATCTTGGTTGGGAGATTGTGCGACAAAAGCAAAGTAAAAATGTACATGACTTTAAAAGATTCTTAGTGACTCGAAAAAGGTAATGTCAAAAGAGAACAAGTCTTGAAGGTTTAGGTTTTTTGCATAAAAATAACTCAACAAGACTAGGGTTTAAGGCCAGAGACCATAAACAAATTGAAAAAATAAGAGCAAATACATGGAACCATAAAGATTTTGACAAGTGAGATAGTGTCTCTAATTGGGGATGTATGTCTTTCATAGGCATAGCAAGAATCCAGAATTCTAAACTGAGCATACCACCTACAGGAAAATAAACTAACCTACAACAGACAAAAAAATAGGAATATATACACAAAACTTATTTACAGTCGACTATTCATGATTCAAAGGTTATTAGGAGAAATAGAACTTTAGGAACTGTCCATGAACATGCAATTTCAGAATGCTTCCAGTTAAATCTTTTAAAATATAAGAATTAGAACTCCATTTACTGTCAATGATGTATGGTCCTAACCATATAGGATCAAACGTGCCATGTTTTCCTTTATCCTCCAATCTAGCATTCCACATTAAGATCAAATCATTAGCTTCAAAACTTCTTGCAATGATCCTTGTGTCATAAAGATCCTTATATTGAAACTACAACCTAACATTTTAGTCATGTGCTTCCCTTCTTGACTCTTGCAACTGTATCAAATCATCCATCCTGGTCTTCATCTCATCATCTAATTCATCATCATATTTCTAGATAAATCTTTACATTTGCAATAAATTATTTTGTGGAAATCTAGCATGTATGCCATAAACTAAATCAAAGGGTACACAACCAATGCCTTTCTTCACTGTTACTCTATCAGCCTATAATTTTTTTTACAACTTTGAATCCCAAGCCCTTTTGTTCTTATCTAGCACTCTTTTTAAAATCTTTATCAAGCTCTTATTACTGGATTCAGCTTGACCATTTCCCTGTCAGTGATATGGGGAAGAATAGGAAATTTTGATTCCATACTGCTGGCAGAAGTCACTAAACTCTGTGGATCTGAAACACATAGCATTATCTACCACAATAGTTTTAGGACAACCAAACCTAGTGAGGATATTTTACAGCATAAAATCAATAACAACTTTACTAGTAGCCTTTTTGGTGGGAATTGCTTCAACCCACTTAGTAAAGTAATCAATTACTACCAAGATCCATGAATGACCTCCACTAGACTTGTTAGGAATCTCTCCAATGAATTCCATTCCCCACCTTTGAAAAGGTGCTTCAACTATGACAGGCCTCAAAGGTAAGTTCCCACTAAACTTAAGCTTACCTGCAAACCTTTGGCAAGCATCACATTTCTTGATATAACTATGGGCATCCTTGAAAATAGTAGGCCACCAAAAACTAGACCTCATAATTTTATGTGCAGTAGTCTTAGCCATGTAATGGCCTCCACATGCACCATTATGAATTTTTTCCAACAAGTTATTGGATTTATCATAGTCCGCACATTTGAGCAATACTCCTTTATTGCTCCTTCACCATAATTGACCTTGTATTATTGCATACTTAAGGGCATGCAACTTAACTATTTTGTTTCTATTTTCATCCATTTCAAGAGGCAACATCATTTTTTGCAAATATCCAATAATGTCTTTATACCATTCACAGCAATCCATATCAAAAATATAAGGTCTTTGCTCTTCTTCTAGTATATTTACCTGATTGGCATCTAAATTTCTCTGAGCCATTAATTTTTCAAGTCCTAAGCCTGTGACCAATTTTGTGATCTGAATGTCAATATTGAACTCTTGGATTTTATTTATCCATCTGTGCCTTCTTCCTGAAACTTCCTATTGAACTAGAATGTCTTTCACAACAGCACTTGGCACATAAGAAATAATAGTTCCTCTTACCAAATAGCATCTAAAATCGTTGACAGCTTTAACCAAAGCATATGCTTGTTTTTCCATGATGTCATACTTTAATTTTGTTTCTTTTAAAGACTTACTGAAAAAAATAAATGGGTTGTTCAAAGCCCTCTGAATTCTTCTACAATAATACTGTAACAACAATATTATATGAAGCAAAGGAGAAGATTTGAAGTGGCTTGCTATAATTAGGGGTTCTCAAAATAGGAGCATCTTTAATAGCTTGTTTGATATTTAAGAATGCTTCAGATGCTTTTGTACTCCATTCCACCTTGGTTCCTTTCTTCATCATTTTTGAAATAGGGAGACTAATTTCTACAAAATTTGTAATAAATCTTCTTAGGAAATTTACCTGTCAAAAGAAAGATTGAATTCCCTTGACATTCCTTGGTTGAGGGACTTTATCTATAGTAGCAACCCTTTCAGGAGAAATTCTTACTCCATCTTTGGATGCAATATGTCCTAGGATCCTACCCTCTATAACTCTGAAAGCACATTTCTTTGGATTGAAAGACACTTCATATTCCAAAGCTCTAACAAAAATCCTTGCAAGATGATCACAGTGTTGATCTTCTTTTGTTGAATAAGCTGTCAAATCGTCTTGATAAACAAATAAAAAGTTATTTATAAAATCTGCAAATGCCACATCCATGACCCTCTGAAAATTTGCCCCAGCATTTAACAAGTCAAAAAGATTTCTCATATATATATGCACCCTAAAATGGTCGCCTAGACTATGGGCCCCATTCTTCAATTTATTCAATGACCAGAATCAATTTATCAAATTCCTAAATCAATGCTTTGCAACATTTTAATTCAAATCAATTTCCTTGATCAAATCGTAATTAATTTAATTATTTCAATATTTCCTAAGGTTTGATCATTTCATCATTTATCTTATTTAAATAAAAGAAAACAATTCCTTTTTATTAAATAAAATAATCTTATTTAATTAAAATCCCTTTCAAATTAAATAATCTTATCTTATTTAATTAAAATCTCTCTTAATTAAATAATATTATCTTATTTAGTTAAAATCTCATTTTTAATTAAATAAAATAATCTTATTTAATTAAAAGAAAATCTCTTTTTTAATTAAATAAAACCCCCACTTAAATCCCTCTTTGTTGAAAAAGGAAATAAATTAAATAAAAATTAAATAAAGTTCCTTTTTCTACACATCTTCCTAAGTGGTGGGTTTTTTGCCTCTTAATCATAGCTTTTGATTTTGCCTTTTGAAGATATGAGCACATGGATCAACCAAGATTTGATCTCCACCAGTTCTTATTTATTTTTGCCTCTTAATCTCAACCGTCCATTACTCTTTATAAGGAAAACCTCTCCTTCTCATTAGGATGACCAAGAATATAGAATTTTTATGTATTGTTATGTTGCAGGTTTGGAGAGCAATTTTGGAGGAGAATTTGAGCACTTGAGCTTGGATATTGCAACTTCTTCTTCTTGTTTTCTTCTTTCATGCCCCATGGCAATCCATTTAAATTAATTTTGCACTTGCGTATTAGATTAGATTCATGTTTCCTTTCATAGATTAATCTTGCATTTGTATTTATTTTCATAGAATAATCATGCATTATTATCATATAGATTAATTTCCTTTCTTGCATTGTTATCATATAGCATAGCTTTCATTTGCATGCATATTTGATAATCATGGAGACTAACACTCTTTCTTTTCCTCTTTGAATCTCTTGTTTTGCATGGGCACAAACTAGGTCAATCTGAGGGCCTCCATTACAAACCCTTGTACTCCATGAATAAAGAGCTATGAATCGCCATTCGAGACCTCATTCTTGAGCAATCTTGGATATAATGACTCATAGAAGTGTGACACATTTTTAGCACACAGTTTTGGTGCCCACCATGGGGCAACCCACCTTTACATGTTGGCTTTGATTATTTTTGGAGCTAACCCCCTTGTGCAGATTTTATTGGAGACGAAAACCCTAGATTTTCAAAGATTTGATCATATCTCCTAAACGGCTTGGATTTTTAGTCTGAATTTTTTTTGCAGGTTGGCGACATATCAGAGAATCTTTAGTAAAAAATTTAGAACTTTCTGAGGTATTTTGAATTTTTTAGAATTTTTTCTTTATTTTTCATAAAACCTTAATTTTTGGTGCAAATTAGCATATTTTTTGGAAATATTTACATTTTCAGAAAGGTATTTAAATTCCACAGGGGGTCCATTCTTTGTGCTTTAAATTTGGATGTAATATCATAGCTCATTTGGTCGATTTATGAAAACTAGTCTATTTTGGGAAAATGGCTCCCTAGGGCACAAATATAAAGCTCTTTTTAAATTTATGACATTTTTGGAAAGCTCTCTATTTTTTAACAAGGGTCTATTTTCTGCATTTAGGGTTTGGGATCCAAATTCATGTCATATAGGTCCAATCTTGTTGACTAGGTCAAAAATCAAAATTAAAAAAAGGGCATTTAATGATTAGCTTGCACTTATTTTTCACATGGTTCAATGCATGATGTGAGTTTTCATTTGGATTGTTTTCTGGTTATTATTGCTCCTAACAATTGATTTTTAGATCTAATCCTATGGTTTGCATAAGTTGAATATACATTGCATATCTTGTTTGTTTGTCTTGCTTGTTGAAGAGTTCGTGGCTTGCTTTCGCGGAAAAGCTCAACAAAAGAAACAACAAGGTAAAATATACTAAGCATGTTTCTTTGGACTTGAGGTATTTTGTTTCATCTCTATAACATTTGGATTTTGGAAATAAAAAAGAACCTCTCATGTGTTTGGCTTGAGTATTTCTTGCTTTCATAGATCACATTTCCAATTTTTTCTCTAAAGGAATGAACCTAGATTTGATTTCTTGCATATATGTTTCACATAGTAATTAGGCCCTATGAACACTATTTGTGCTGATCTTGAGAGAGTGGGCTTCATTCACTTGTATTACATGTGAATCTCTTCTTGACGATAGATCCCCTTGTAGGTAGGGAAGGATTTGTTTTATCTCACTTGGTTTGGTTTTCAACTTTTGACGGTACTTTCTCTCTTGAGATTGGTGGTCATTTTTGTCGTTATACAAACCCTGGGTGAGGTGATTTCAAATTAGTGGGTCAATTAATCTTTCTTTCTATGTTTGCATGAGGTGAAGAGGCTAGAGGATTATGCTCTTTTCCCTTTTGGGAGAATCATAAACTTGGAACCCTTGAATCCGAACCAAGTCCCCATGTGGTTCATATTGTGAGCCTTCCTTGTTAGAGAGGGTTAACCATAGTGGACACTCCTTTATTGGGTAAACCACATGGATGGAACCTTAAGTGGTAATAGTTATTTCTGCCATGGTAGCAACAACCACTATATAAATATCCTTATGGAAGAAATCTCCACAGGTGTGGTCTCTTGTTGGGTTTTCAGATCTCCTCAGCAGCTCTTGATTGATTAAATTCTTAGACTGTGTCAAAACCTCGATGCACTAAGATTGGTTTTCACCCACTTGAGATTGCAAAATTTGCAGAGTCAACCATTACTACGAACCATAGTGCAACCAACTTTTTCTTTTCTAGGACTATGTGCGTGATTGAAAAATATTTTGAGAACATACACAAGTAGAATCTTTAGGGAGTAGAATACTACGTCACTATTCTTGTTCATGCACAAGGTTTCTTTGCCCCTTGCTCATTGTTTGAAGACAATTGTCTGCTTGAACTCCCTGATTGTTGTCTTGGGTGCCTAATTAATGATAAAAATCTGTTAATGCATCTAGTTGGTCAATTAAAATGAACAAATCTGAGTTTCTGAGAGATAAAAACTTCAATAGATCTCCCCAACAGTGCTATGACATGTTTCTCAATGTCCAAATTAATGTAAATGGTATCAAGTTGCACAAAATGATTCTTGGTCTTCTTTCTTCCACATCTCCCATGTCTTCCTAGTCTCCCATTTCCATCATTTCTCTTCTTCCTTCATGCTTCTTTTTCTTCTTCCTAAGATCGTCACGTATTCTTGTTTCTTTTCCTCTTATTATCTAGTCTACCTTCTTCTATTCATCTCTTTTGTCACTCCCATGCTTGATTCCTCCCCTTCCAGAACCATGGATTTCAACTATATTGTTATGGAACCTCTCTTTAAAATAGATGATCTCGAACTCATTGCTCAATTCGAAGAGTATTATTCCTCCAAAAATTGCATGGGTAATAAATTTATGATAAAAATAGAAAAAAAATTGATTGAATCAAACACCTTTGCTAGGATCATACACAATATCTTGTCATGACCTCCTTCTTCCAAATGTCTTTCATCTTCTAAGTCTTCTCATCTTTCCTCATCATCCAAGTCTTCTTCCTCCGCTAGGTCTTCACTTTCCTCTTCTCCATGCTCTCGTTCTTCTTCTACTTTTCCCAAGAGTCTTACTTCTCTTCTCAAGACATACCATAATGATCAACATGACAATCCTTGTGATACCTCTTCCATGAAGAATGATACGCCCATCATTGATGACTATGGTGATGGACAATGTAGTGATACTTATGACACCTCTATTCCTAAGAATACTCCTAGTCGTGTGCTCATTCTTACTGGTAATGGGTTGTCACATTGGATAGATTGTGATGGTGATCTATATGACTCTGATTTTGAAAGAGACTTTGATGATTTTTTTGAACAATACCTGGATGATACATTTACTTCTATTGAGGAAGAGAAAGCTTTCCACGCTGATTATAAATGTAAATACTATAAGAATCTCTCCTCTAAGACCTCTTATGCTGAAAATAAAGATTACACTCTCGAGCAAGATCATGTTAATGATGAACCTTTGTTTTGTGATGATTCCCTTCCATCCTCTACTTCCTCCAATACTCATACATATCCTAAAGTCTCCAAGTTTTTCAAATCTTTCACAAATCCTTCATCCAACAAAGGTCCTAATGCTTTTCATGTGATTTCCTATAGTTGTCCTCAAGGGCTACCTCTTAAAGAAACTCAAAATAACCTTCACTTGGTTTCAAATACTTTCAATAATGCTAAACCTAAAGAGCCTAAGCCTTTATATGATATAATGCCTACTTCAGCTAATCCTTCCCCATCTCTTCCCAAGTCTCCCATACAATTCCAACATGCTTCCTTGTCCTTAGAAGTGGCTCCATGTCAAGAGGACTCTAAAAATGATAAAGAAAAGAAAATAAAGAAAGATCAAGATCAAGAAACCTCCATGTCATCCAATCCTTTTCATGATGTCTCTTATCTGTTTCATGGTTCTTTTGATCCCGCACGCCCTTTCTCACTCATTCCACCCTGTCTTAAGTCTTCTCCTAAGCAAGATCAAGTTACTACTTACACATTTGAGCTTATTGACAATCAAAATAACCTTACCCCACTTGCGCTTTCCAAATATGATACTTCTATTAAGGTTATTAAAAATTGTGTTGTTACTTCCAATATTAAGCCTATGAAAATAAAGAGGAACATTATGCGCTTATGCTATCCAAATATCCTTGTCAAGATCAAAGTCTTCCATCTTCTTGTTCTACCACTCTGTGTTCTCTTCCACTTTCTACTCTTCCTAAGTCTTTCCAAGATTCAAAAAATCCTATCAAAGAAGGTGCTCCTATTCAAGATGTTCATAGTCCTATTGAAAATCCTAATGCTCACTCTAAAGATATTGATGTTCTTGGTTGTCATATACATGCTGATGAACTTATTGTTTATCCTTTTGTGTCTTCCACGTCCATCCTTGGACCTCCTCCACCAATACTAAGGGCTTTACATTTTCCTTCCATCTTGGGTCCTTATGTCCCTTTAATTTCCCCTCCTAACTCTCTTAATTTGTCATCCATCTTGGGTCCTTACGTCCCTCCATATCCTATCTTTCCTCAAGATCAACATAGATGCATACCCTTGAATCCTTTTCATCCATCCACCCATCTAAACCAGTCATATTCTTCTTCTTCCTCC